>JARJHM010000909.1:0-111652 GCA_033356055.1 Carex pumila
GCAATAAACAAGTAAACATGACCTAAATGCAGATACAGTTTTCTTCTATTCACCCCCCAAGCTTGAATGAAGCATTGTCCTCAATGCTTGAATTCACACAAGAAAAAGTAAATAGAAGAAAATATGGAAACTAGCCAGACATGGAGTGAGGGGTGAGGCGGGGGCACCTCACTGGTGGTGGAAGGTAGATCAGGCGGCACTGGGGGAAGCACCCACTTCTGTGGTACACGGAGTACGCGATCAAACCCGTGCATCAGGAGAAATCCACAAGATTTCTTTCGAGTCCATGATTGAGCGCCCGATCGCGCCTGTGTGAGCTTTCAATTTCTCCAAGAGCATGGCAGTCCGATCGGGTTTGAGATCTGCACTTATGATCACAAGACAAGATTTATTTGGGATTAGAAACTCATACCTGAAGTTAGCTGGGAGAGTCTTGAGTTCAGAAGTCGGACGCTTAGGCTAATCATTGACACAAGTCGTATCTGGTTGATCTGACTCGAGCAACGTCAAGATGTCAGCTTTGTCAAGGTCTGCTCTGCCATTGTCTCAGAGTGTCGTACGGTCCTCGTGTGATCCATCCAACTTGCATCGGAGATCCCCCAGATTTTCAGGAATCACATCTGTTGCACAGATTGACTCGCTCGCTTCTCTTGGCAACTGGGATAAGAATTCAGAGTGATGGCGTAGCGAGTTGTTGACTTGGTCAAGAAAGTAGTCCTCAGCTAGATCAGCCAAGAGCTCTTCTATCCCATCAACCTGGAAACATGTCTCAGATTGTGACGGATACTTCATGGCACGCTTGATTTGGAATTTCACCTTCTCCCCTCCAAAATTCAGAGTCAGGGTTCCTTGTCTCACGTCGATTATTGCGCCAGCTGTTCTTAGAAAAGGTCGTCCCAGAATGATGGGGACTTCCTTGTCTTCTTCCATCTCCATGACTATGAAATCGACGGGTACGAAGTACTTCCCAACTTGGACTGGTAGATCCTCCACTATGCCAAGTGGAAGTCGCACTGAAGAGTCCGCCAATTGCAATGTCATCCTTGTGGGCTTGAGCTCCCCCCACTCCTATGCGATCATAGATGGTGCGCGGCATGAGACTCACGCTCGCTCCAAGATCACCACAGAGCTTTCTTGATTGGCTATTCGCGTGAAAGCGCAACGCAAGTTTCGGTACGCCTTGGAAGCGTACCTTTTAAAACCGCGGTTACACCTTTCGATTAGGGTTGCAAGTGCACAACCCTATCGAGGAGTATAATCGGGTATCGATCCACAGGGACGTTCCTTTATCTAGATATTTACTTATCTCGACTAAAGACTAGAAGTGAGAAAGATGGAGTTTTTGGTACTTAGTTTTCCTAAGAAGTCAACTCAAGCAATCAAACGGTTGTAACAGAATAGTAAATGTGCAAGGAAAGGTATAAACTGTGTTTTTGATTTGGGATAAAAGATGTTTCAAGGGTTTCAGACTTCATCTCTGATTTGCCTCTAGTCGTACGGGTCGTTACCAAGTTGGTACGGCTAGGCCGCACCAACCTGGTCCGACCAAGCCGAGTGGGGCTTGGTACGGGTAGACCACACCACTCTTGTAAGACCCGTACTGAGGTACCAGTACAGATCTTACAAGTTTGAGTTGATGCATTTCTTGCTGGTACCTTCGTATTAAACTCTTCAGAAAGGTTCAATTGACCATACCTAAGGTTCCTAAACCTCAACTCTCGTTTGTTGGTTCAAGATCTAGGTTTGGAGTCAATTCTTCACCTTCTAGGGTTTCTAAGCCTCAACTCTCGTGTTTTGGTCCAGATCCTCTAGTTGATTGATTGGAGATCTAAGGTATCCTCTAATCTGTCAATTAGGGGATAATTCAACCTTTCGGTTTCAATTCGAACAAGTCTACCTAAAGGGATTGGTTTGGTGAGAGAAGGCAATGGTCACATGACCTTGTTAGGGTTGATCTACCACTCTAGGCACACCATATGCAATCATAGAAAGACAAAGCAATCAAGACAAGCAAATACACAATCAATTCAATCAAAAGAGTTCATACAAGATCCAAATCAAGAAAGCAACACAAATCAAGGAAAATCGATCTTCAAACCCTAGAAATAATGATCTACTACTCACAAGTCATGGATCTATCCAGAAATACAAGTAAAGAGATAAAGAGAGGCATGATAGAACTAGATCGAAGATCGGATGTGGAGAAGAGGTGATCTGTCGATTTTTGCCTCTTCCTCTTCCTTCTTCTTCTCTCCTTGCTCCTTTGCTCTCTTTCTCCCTTTCTCTGACTCTCAATCTGGAATGGAATCGAATTCCCGAAAATGGAGAGATCCCTCGCTTTAAATAGCCTCTGCCAAGATTGAATTCTGTCAGGCGGCATCTATGTACGGCCCGTCCCAAAGTGGTACGGCTAGGCCGTACAAGATGGAAGGGAGGCTGGATCGGCTAAGCCTGGTAAGGGCCGTACCAGAGAGTCCAAAAATGTCCGTTTCTTCGTGGTATTTTGCTCCAATCCTGCAGAAAACAAACAAACTCTCAGCAGTACCAAATTCTAAGGATATATCAATGAAATGCACGTGATTTTGACAATTTAGAACGTGAATTTGGTACGAAATCAAGTCAAATATAGGCTAAATATGCGAGGTATCAGTGGCCTTCCCAATGGTGCATGGAATGGAGAACTTTCCAGGGTCGTCCAGTTTGGGGGGTAGCTTGCTCTTCATAATTGCACTGCACTGCTCCGTCAGCTTGACCGTCTCGTGCCCCTCTAAGCTTCGCTTGTTGAATAAAATATCTTTCAGAAACTTGGCGTAGGTGGGCATTTGAGTCAGAGCGTCGGTGAAAGGAATGGTGATGTGCAGTTGGTATTTGAATCTGAACTTTCCTGCAGGAGGTTGTTCGAGAGCCAGTTTTTAGTAATAAGAAAGAGTAACGTAAAGGAAAAGATACAAGCTAAAACCTAGATTAGCTAAGATAGGCAAAAATCTAGAAAATGGTAGCCGTCCTCGGCAACGGCGCCAAAAACTTATTCGCGTGAAAGTGCAACGCAAGTTTCAGTACGTTTAGGAGCGTGCCTTTTAAAACTGTGGTTACACCTTCCGATTAGGGTTGTAAGTGCACAACCCTATCAAGGAGTATAATCGGGTATCGATCCACAGGGACGGTTCCTTTATCTAGATATTTACTTATCTCGACTAAAGACTAGAAGTGAGAAAGAGGGATTTTTGGTACTTAGTTTTCCTAAAGAATCAACTCAAGCAATCAAACAATGTAACAGAATAGTAAATGTGCAAGGAAAGGTATAAACTGTATTTTGATTTGGGATAAAAGATGTTTCAAGGGTTTCAAACTTCATCTCTGATTTGCCTCTAGTGGTACGGGTCTTACCAAGTTGGTACGGCTAGGCCGCACCAACCTGGTCCGACCAAGCCGAGTGGGGCTTGGTATGGGTAGGCCGCACCACTCTTGTAAGACCCGTATTGATGTACCAGTACAGAGCTTACAAGTTTCTAGTTGATGCATTTCTTGCTGGTACCTCATATTAAACTCTTCAGAAAGGTTCAATTAATTATACCTAAGGTTCCTAAACCTCAACTCTCGTTTGTTGGTTCAAGATCTAGGTTTTGGAGTTAATTCTTCACTTTCTAGGGTTTCTAAACCTCAACTCTTGTGTTTTGGTCTAGATCCTCTAGTTGATTGATTGGAGATCTAAGGTATCCTCTAATCTGTCAATTAGGGGAGAATTCAACCTTTCGGTTTCAATTCGAACAAGTTTACCTAAAGGGATTGGTTTGGTTGAGAGAAGGCAATGGTCACATGACCTTGTTAGGGTTGATCTACCACTGTAGGCACACCATATGCAATCACAGAAAGACAAAGCAATCAAAACAAGCAAATACACAATCAATTCAATCAAAAGAGTTCATACAAGATCCAAATCAAGAAAAGCAACACAAATCAAGAAAATCCATCTTCAAACCCTAGAAACAATGATCTACTACTCACAAGTCATGGATCTGTCCAGAAATACAAGTAAAGAGATAAAGAGAGGCATGATAGAACTAGATCAAAGATCGGATGTGGAGAAGAGGTTGATCCGTCGATTTTTGCCTCTTCCTCTTCCTTCTTCTTCTCTCCTTGCTCCTTTGCTCTCTTTCTCCCTTTCTCTGAGCTCTCAATCTGGAATGGGATGGAATCCCGAAAAACTGGAGAGATCCCTCGCTTTAAATAGCCTCTGCCAAGATTTGAATTCTGTCAGGCGGCATCTATGTACGGCCCGTACCAAAGTGGTACGGCTAGGCCGTACAAGGTGGAAGGGAGGTTGGATCGGCTAAGCCTAGTAAGGTCCGTACCAAGTCTGGTAAGGGCCGTACCAAGCCTGGTAAGGGCCGTACCAGAGAGTCCAAAAACGTCGTTTCTTCGTATATTTTGCTCCAATCCTGCAGAAAACAAACAAACTCTCAGCAGTACCAAATTCTAAGGATATATCAATGAAATGCACGTGATTTTGACAATTTAGAACGTGAATTTAGTACGAAATCAAGTCAAATATAGGCTAAATATGCGAGGTATCAGTGACTAATATGCATTCGGTAGCATATGGGCCGATATGCATACAGTCTAAATTTGAAATTTTAAAATCCAAAAAGTCGATCTGAACCATTCATCTTGTTCTCCATATTAATATGTGCTTGGAGACCAAATTTTTAGATTTTTCTGAATTTTTTTACTATTTATTAAGCCACTTTGAAAATTGCTGATCCAATAGTGGCTTCTGATTTTATAGTTTTGTTAAGCCACCGTTGGATCAACAATTTTCAAATTAGCTTATAAATAGTAAAAAAATTAGAAAAATGTAAAATTTGGTCTCCAAGCACATATTAATATGGATAACAAGATGAACAATTCAGATCGACTTTTTGAATTTTAAAATTTTAAATTTGGACCGTATGCATATCGGTCCATATGCTACCGAATGCATATTAGTAACACACACACACACACACTCTCTCTCTCTCTCTCTCTTTCTATAGATATATATAAATATAGGACATGGCTATAGTGCTATGGGTTGCATAGAGGCCTCCCGTGCTACGGCTTATTATTCGACTTTTTAAAATCCAAACAGTCGATCTGAACTGTTCATCTTCTTCTCCATATTAATGTGTTTGGAGACCAAATTTTATATTTTTTGAAATTCTTTTACTAATTTTTTAGATTTATTGAATATCGCTGTTTTCAAACAAATCTGGACCATAAAAAACAGCGATATTCAATAAATCTAAAAAATTAGTAAAAGAATTTCAAAAAAATATAAAATTTGGTCTCCAAACACATTAATATGGAGAAGAAGATGAACAGTTCAGATCGACTGTTTGGATTTTAAAAAGTTGAATATTAAGCCGTGGCATGGGTGGCATCTATACAACCCATAGCATATTAGCCAAATATATATATATATATATGAGTTGGGCTATGGTGCTTCACGAAGTAAAGCGAGTGTTTTACTTCACACTCATATTTTACGATTTTAAAGTTCAAAACGTCAATCCAAACCGTTCAAGTTGATCTCCATATTAACTTGTGCTTGAAGACTAAATTTTACATTTTTTTAATCTTTTTTACTATTTCTTTAGAATTTTTGAAAATAGATTTACTTCTTGAAGTACAGTGATACATTTTTTGGAATTTTTTTTACTATTTATTAAGCTACTTTGAAAATTGCTAATCCAATGGTAATAGTAAAATCAAAAGGCACCATTGGATCAGTGATTTTCAAAGTGGCTTAATAAATAGTAAAAAAAATTCAAAAAAATGTAAAATTTGTTCTCCAAGCACATATTATTATGGAGAACAAGACGAACAGTTTGGATCGGTTATTTGGACTTCGAATCCAGTGATTTATAGTCCAATGCACAAAGATATCTATGCATTGCAATGTTATGGTAGCCTTACTCTCTCTCTCTCTCTCTCTCTCTCTATATATATATATATATATATATATATATATATAGAGAGAGAGAGAGATAGATAAGCTACGGTGAGTTGCGAAGTAAAACACGTTTATACTTCAACTAATATCTTCATTTTCAAAGTTCAAATAGCCCATTCAGACCTTCTAACATGTTCTTCATAATAAAATATAATTGGAAACTAAATTTTATATTTTTTGGAATTTTTTTATTATTTATTAAATCACTTTGAAAATCTGAAAATCCAAGTGAACAGTAAAAACAGTAAAAAAATTTGAAGCACCAAATTAGCAATTTTCAAAGTGGCTTAATAAATAGTAAAAAATTCCAAAAAATGTAAAATTTGGTCTCCAAGCACATTTCGATGTGGAGATCATGTTGAGCGGTTTGGATCGATGTTTTTAACCTTAAATTAGCAAAATATGAATGTGAAGTAAAATAATCGCTTTACTTTGCAACTCACCATAGCCCACCTCTCTCTCTCTCTCTCTCTCTCTCTCTCTCCTCTATATATATATATATATATATATATATATATATATAGATGAGCTACGGTGAGTTGCGAAGTAAAATGCGTTTCTACTTCACGCCGTATTTTCATTTTGAAAGTCCAGATGACCGATCCGAACCATTAGATATGATCTTCATATTGAAGTGTGCTTAGAGATCAAATTTTATATTTTTTGATTTTTTTTACTATTTATTAAGCAATTTCGAAAACTGTTGTTTTGATGTTAACAAGAAAAAACATTAAAATTTCTGGGCCATCGGATCAGCAATTTTCAAAATTGCTTAATAAATAATAGAAAAAGCCAAAAAATATAAAATTTGGTCTCCAAGCACATTTCAATATGGAGATCATGTTGAGCAGTTCGGATCGGTCGTTTGAATTTTTAAATCGCAAAATATGAGTATGAAGTAAAATAGTCGCTTTACTTCGCAACTCACCGTAGCTCATATCTCTCTATCTCTCTCTCTCTCTCTCTCTCTATATATATATATATATATATATATATATATATATATATATATATATATATATATATATATACTGTGGCTAATTTGCTGTCGGCAGCATTTCTACTGGCGGTGCTGCCGGCCTTTTTTTGATTTTCTGATATCCAAACAATAAATCCAAACTGTTAGATGTTTAATCTATACTATAATCTACTTGGAGACCAAATTTTATATTTTTTGAAAATTTTTTACTATTTATTAAGCTAGTTTGAAAACTGCTGATTTTAATGCTGTAGAAATTTACTGAAAACATCGGTTTTCAAACTAGCTTAATAAATAGTAAAAAAATTCCAAAAAATGTAAAATTTGGTCTCCAAGTAGATTATAATATGGATTAAACATCTAACAGTTTGGATTTTTTGTTTGGTCATCAGAAAATAAAAAAATGGTGGCAGTACCTCCGGCTAAAATGCTACCAGCAGCAAATTAGCCAGACTCTATAAATATAGTAAGGCTACCATACATTGCAATGCATAGGCATCTTTGTACATTGGACTATAAATCATTGGATTTAAAGTCCAAATAACCAATTCAAACTGTTCACCTTGTTCTCCATATTAATATGTGCTTGGAAACCAAATTTTACATTTTTTGGATTTTTTTTACTATTTATTTAGCCACTTTGAAAATCACTGATCTAACGGTGCCTTTCGATTTTATTGTTGCTGTTGGATCAGCGATTTTCAAAGTGACTTAATAAATAGTAAACAAAAATTCAAAAAAAATATAAAATTTGGTCCCCAAGCACATATTAATATGGAGAATAAGATGAACAGTTTGAATCGGTTATTTGAACTTTAAATCCGATGATTTATAGTCCAATGTACAAATATGCCTATGAATTGCAATGTATGATAGCGTTAGCCTTACTCAATATATATATATATATATATATATAGAGAGAGAGTGGGGTTAAAATGCACCCTCTTTTTTGTGCTCCAAATGTGCACTCTTCCCTCGTTTCTTCATTTTTAAAACTCAAATAGTTGATTTGAATCTACCAATGTGTTCTACATATTAAAATGTGCTTGGAGACCAAATTTTACATTTTTTGGAAATTTTTTACTATTTTTTCAGAATTTTTTATTAAGCTAAACAATAATAAAAAATTCAGCACAGCGATGATTTTAAAAAATTCTGAAAAAATAGTAAAAAATTTCCAAAAAATGTAAAATTTGGTCTCCAAGCACATTTTAATATGTAGAACACATTGGTAGATTCAAATCAACTATTTGTGTTTTAAAAATGAAGAAACGAGGGAATGGTGCATGTTTGGAGCACAAAAAGAAGGGTGCATTTTAACCCCACTCTTATATTTATGAATTTAATTAAACTTTGAAGAACACATTGTTTTGAATAAATTTAATTAAACTAATTAGTTAAGTTAGTTTATAGAAGTTAAAATATGTTTAAGAGATGGGAGGATAATGGAGAGATGCAGAGATGCGGGATCCACAATTGAGGATAAATACTTACAAGTATAAGTATAAATACTTGCACAATGAGATATAAATACTTGTGTGACAATGAGCCCGAAAGTATGTCATCATGAATCTTATTTGAAAAATAAAATTGCGTATAATACATTCGTGATTTTATATTCGCAAAATTCCTTATAGATCGTAAAAAATGTAGACGACATTAAAAAAAAGAAAAAAAATTTTATCTCTGAAATCTGTTTAAGAGATAGAGGGATGATGAGGGAATGGAAGTGGAGGATTCATATAATTATTCATAGTTAAAATGCTTCTTCTTCCAGCTTCTTCTTCTAATGTTAATAATCACTTGCGCGCACGGGTCAATTAGGATAACTGACATTTCTGCTCTTGACCAAGCATGCAGTGGAACACATTCCACTTCATCAATCATCATCTAAATGAGTCCATATACATATTTGTGGGGTGTGTGTGTATACTGTCACTTCACTGCATGGTTGATTCCTTTCTACTTTTGGAATAAGTACTATCAAATTTCAACCACCATGTCCGGTGACCGGTATATATATTCCAAAGTGCGTTCAAGTGTGCATCCAGATCTGGAGTCAACAAGGGATAATGGACTACCTATATATATTTGACGAGATATTATGTCAGCGTTGTTCTCGATTTATTTCTGGAGATGAAATTAGTAACTTTTAATTATTTTATAACTTGTGTATGAACTCCGGGCCTCCGGCTATGCTTAATTGTAACTAGTATCATCTCTATGCATTGTAACAGAGACATACTGCAAGAGAACAAAAAATATCTCATACAAAATGACATATTTTTATAAAAAAAATAGACTAAATGACATATTAAATAAATTAATGACATCTACACATAAATAATATTTTTTAAATGATATTTTTTTTTCAATTTTTTTTTTGAAAAATTAAAAAAAAATCATACAAAATAACATATTGAACGACAAATAACATTTCTTTTAATGATATAAAAAATAAAAAATAAAGACATGACAATTAATTATCAATCAATCTAAATTAAAATGATAGAGTATTTTTGTTTCTCTATCGCACTTTTTTTGCGAAGCTATGAAAATAATAATTTTATTTTCTAAATATATTAAAATTGTATGAATTCTCAAAACATAAGCGAGATGATAGACACCAATCAGAAGTGTGAATTAAGATGGTGTGGCTTGTGGGGCCATGAGATTGTACCCAACAAGAGGCATGCACATTGGCTGGACAAACAATTCATTAGGAACGAAAATCTAGCTAGCTAGACTAGTCAACAAGCAAATCCCTTAAACTAATTAATAACAACCACGCGCAGTAATATATACAAAATGGCAAGTACAAACTCACCGCTTGAAAAATATATATATATGTGCCTGCAGGTAAAGAAATTGAATAAATGAAAAATGCCTGGCAGCGAATAAACTAATTGATTGGTGGTTTTAGGAACTTCCAAGTTTAAGAAGAGAAGATGTTGGAAATGAAAAAAAAAATAGTTCACATTCAGACTGTATATATATTTTTTATTTAAAAATGTTAAGACATCCTATTCGTACGAAGATTTTAAATGTTGGTCCTACATAACCTTTTTTTTGTTGTATTCATGTTGTGGTTTATAATATTGTTAAGCTACTTTTTTTTGTTGTACTCATGTTTGGCGTCAGTCGCAGATACGGTCCCTGAAAGTAATGGTTGCCGTTTATTTTTGTTTTTCTTTTTTTTTTTGGAAAAATTAACTATCTATGACCGGCGTAATCCCCAGTCGTTGATACCGGTCGCAGTAAAACAGTTTTGTTGTAGTGAAAGTGTGTAGGAGATTACTAGGGTGAATAGGAGCGCCTTGGTATATATTTTTGCTATTTTGTTCTACAACCGATCCGAACCGTTAGATGTTTAATCCATATTGAAATGTGCTTAGAGACCAAATTTTACATTTTTTGAAATTTTTTTACTATTTATTAAGCATTTTTGAAAATTGTCGTTTTGCTGTGAACAGTAAAAAAACAGTAAAATTTTCTGGACCATCAGATTAGCGACTTTAAAAATTACTTAATAAATAGTAAAAAAATTCCAAAAAATGTAAAATTTGGTCCCCAAACTCATATTAATATGAAGAACAAGATGAACAGTTCGGAATCGATCGTTTGGACTTTAAATTCATGATTTATAGTGTAATGCATGAGGGGTTAATGCATTGCAATGCACCATAGCCTCTCTCTCTCTCTCTCTCTCTCTCTCTCTATATATATATATATATATATATATATATATATGTGCCTGGTAAAGAAATTGAATAAATGAAAAATGCCTGGCAGCGAATAAACTTATTGATTTGGTGGTTTTAGAAACTTCCAAGTTTAAGAAGAGAAGATGTTGGAAATGAAAAAAAATAGTTCACATTCAGACTGTATATATTTTTTATTTAAAAATGTTAAGACATCCGATTCGTACGAAGATTTTAAATGTTGGTCACACTACATGACCTTTTTTTTTGTTGCATGTACTCATGTTGTGGTTTATAATATTGTTAAGCTATTTTTAAAGTGTGTACGTAGGACATTACTAGAGTGAATAGGAGCGTTTTGGTATATATTTTTGCTATTTGGTTCTACTAATTAATTATACGTATCTCTATTTCACTGTTTGATATCTATTTTGCTTGGGCTGATGCATGAAGTTTTCCTATTAATTAAAGCCGTGAACTAGTAGTCTAGCAATTTAATTAATTCAATCGAGTTCACACCTCAAATGATCGTGCTATATATAAAGAATTTGAGCAGTCAGAGACTATTTTATCATGTCATTGCAAATTCTGTGTATGCATTTTGCTGTCTAGAACTTGCAGAATGTGCCTTTCAGTGAGCTTGATCGTATCCTTAAAAAGTTCTAACACCATTATGACATAATATTACATTCATGTACGTACTATATATCCTAAGTTCCAAGCTTAATGATATATTGAAATTTCTTCCTGTGCTTGTTGCCGACAGTTCGCCAGTGTGCTTTTACAGGTTTGCTTAATTAGGCATATTACTTGTGTGTTCTAAATGTTATTTTTTATTGATTGCTTTTTACATGTTAAGTTTATGAATTAGATGTCTATTAATTGACAAATTACTAGGAATGGTTTTGGACAATAAACAATTCTAATTGCATGTATATTAATTATTGCATGCATATATAGTTCTAATATTTTTGGTACGTAATACATTTTTATGGATCTTTTAAGTATATCTCTAATAATTTCCATACATTCAACGGTCATGGTACATATATATATTTGAAAAATATTATTTAAATTTGAAAAGAGAAATTATAGACGTGTTCTAAATTATTTAGATATGACGTGTATATCAAATTTGAGTCAAATTGAAATCTAATCAATTAATCAGTAATTCCTCATAAAAAGTTTTAAAATTTACAGTTAAAAATTTTAAATTGTTTGATGGAAGCTAATTAAATGTATTCCAAATAAATTATGTTTGATACATGCTCTATCTAATTAATTGGAATATATCTACAATTATTATTTTTTATTTCAATAATATTTTTCAATTTTATTGAATGTGTGATCGCAAAATTATCCATTTTATATTTTATAAAATTCTAGACAGACAAAATTTTATTTCTATAATGAGATTTAAATATGATAGGAACCTACATATTCTCTTTTCATTAACCAAACAAGGTAGCTTGGAAGACAGAAAATAATAAATGAAAAGATAAAGTAAATTTATATTTTATAGACAACAACAATTGTCAGTGTCCCCTCAACCATTTTATATATGTATCAACCTCGCAACTAGCTAGGAATCAAAATATGAACTTTTCCAAGCTAGCTTAGCTTAGCTTAGCTTAGAGAGAGAGAAAGGGAGGGAGAGAGAGAGCCCTAGGCAGCCTCTGCCAGGCTTTCAAAACGAGAGAGAGAGAGAACTTTAAAGCTGCTGCTAAGTGTATAACAAATAAAAAGGAAAGAGTGTGCGCGTGTGTGAGAGAGAGAGAGTATATATGAAGAGGATAGAGGAGCCACCTTTAATTCATGCTGACAATGAAGAATTCCTTAGGATGCTCAGGGAGAGAAAAGAAAGGTTATAGCTAACCTCATAATTTATTAGCCTTTTAATTCAGATATTTTGCAGGGTTTTTTAATGATACTAATCAAAATATATGGTTACTTACATAATAATGTACATATTCATATTTATTAGCACTCGCTAAAATGGCGATAACGATGACAATATATCGTATATTTTTAATTATTTTTTAAAATGGATATAGGATGGGTGTTCGAGCAACACAAGTGGAACTTCTGTTTGAGAATTTGACAGTCCAGGCAGAAATGCAAACTGGTCGACAAAATCTTCCAACTTTGCTAAATGCTACTCTTAATGGTGTTGAGGTAGGTGTAAATTATATTTTGTATTTTGTTTCTTGTTCTTCACAAATTTGTTCTTTTCTTTCTATAATATATATATATATACTAGTAATTGTGCCCGTCCACAGCAACGGAAACAAATTATGTAGTAGAAAACATTAAGCTTCTTAATAAGAAAGAGAGATAATTTCAATCAAATTTGTAGAGAAAAATAGTTAAATACTATATTTATCTACAAGATAACACATGTGAACTCTAGTGTAGTGGTAAGAATTTTGACACCAACAGAACCCAATTGGGTTCAAATCCCGCCTTTAGCAGAAAAAAAGAAATTTGGTCTCCAAGCACATATTAATATGGAGAACAAGATGAATGGTTTGGATCGACCGTATGGATTTTGAAATTTCAAATTTGGACCGTAAGCACTTCAGACCATATACATTTGAATGCATACTATATATATATATATATATATATAGTAAAGCTAGGGTGTGACATGCTCACCAAGCAAGTTTGGTGAGCATAACTCCAAAAGTATATCGGATCGACGTCAAATACTGAATCCAAACCGTTTAAATCCATGTACTTCATGAGTGATGCATATACATGCAAAATTTTAAAAGTTTTGAGTTTATTTGCTACACAGTCAAGTGGTTAAAGAAACAAACATTTTATTATAAGTTATTTTATATTTTAATTTTTATAATTTCTTTGACCACTTGACCGTGTAGTAAATAAACTCGAAACTTTCAAAATTTTGCATGTATATGCATCACTCATGAAGTACATGGATTTCAACGGTTTAGATTCGGCATTTGACGTCGATCTGATATACTTTTAGAGTTATGCTCACCAAACTTGCTTGGTGAGCATGTCACACCCTAGCTTTACTATATATATATAGAGTATGCATTCAAATGTATATGGTCTGAAGTGCTTACGGTCCAAATTTGAAATTTCAAAATCCATCGGTCGATCCAAACCATTCATCTTGTTCTCCATATTAATATGTGCTTGGAGACCAAATTTTACATTTTTCTGAATTTTTTTACTATTTCTTAAGTATTTTACAAAATCGTTGATCCAACAGTGGTTGCACAAAACAGTAAAATCGTTGGATCAGCGATTTTCAAAGTGGCTTAATAAATAGTAAAAAAATTCAGAAAAATGTAAAGTTTGGCCTCCAAGCACATATTAATATGGAGAACAAGATGAACGGTTCAGATCGACCGTTTGGATTTTGAAATTTCAAATTTGGACCATAAGCACTTCGGACCATATACATTCGAATGCACATTAGCCTATCTCTCTCTTTCTATATATATATAGAGAGAGAGAGAGAGAGATAGGCTAATAAACAATCAATTGTTCCTAAGCTCTCGTGCAACCAAGTTGTTTTTTTTTTATTTTTAAAGTCCAAATGATCGATCCAAACTGTTAGATGTGATCTCCATATTAAAATGTGCTAGGAGACCAAATTTTATATTTTTTGGAATTTTTTACTATTTATTAAGCCACTTTGAAAATCCCTGATCTAACGGTGGCCTAACCAAACAGTAAAATCAGAAGCTACCGTTGGATCAGTGATTTTCAAAGTGGCTTAATAAATAGTAAAAAAATTCCAAAAAATATAAAATTTGGTCTCCTAGCACATTTTAATATGGAGATCACATCTAATGGTTTGGATCAATCATTTGGACTTTAAAAATAAAAAAACAACTTAGTTGCACAAGAGGCTAGGAACAATCGATTGTTTATTAGCCTATCTCTCTCTCTCTCTCTCTCTCTCTATATATATATATAAGTCTAAATTTAGTTAGAAACATAGTTGCCACACATACTACTACGTGATATGTTATAATTAAAATTAAATAGGGAACAAAATTGGAGAGAAAATTAATTTATTTATTTCCTTATTTCTCCTCTCCAACTAACTCATTCCTTATTCCTTATTTAAGAATCATGATGAATGATCAATATATTTTTAAGAATATTAAATGATAACATCTTTTAAAAATATTTTCTCAGCATTTTTTATCTCCAAATTTAATCTATTACTCAACTTAAGCTATAGTGAATCTTTTTACAATTTTACTTCTTCAATATTGATAAGATAAAATGTTTTTTTTTATTAGTATGTTCAAGTTCGTTCTTAGTTTTAGTTGTTAATTATATGGAGACCACATGTTGAGGAGAGATTTTAGTAACATTAATTATAATTAGTGTCACAAAATGAAGTAACTAATTTATTAATACGAATTCACTTTCTACAAGCCATTTTTTTTTTATCAAATCTCTTTACTTTCATCAAAGTTTGAAATTCAAATTGTCAAACTATTGATGTTCTTCATTTTATAATATGTTTCCGTTGCAACGCACGGGCATGATATTAGTATACACACACACACACACACACACACACACACACACACACACACAGAGTTAGGCTACGATACTTCGCGAAGTAAAACGAGTGTTTTACTACACGTCTATATATATATGAGCAAAGCTAGGGTGATGTCCTCACCGAAAAGGTTTGGTGAGCATAACTCCAAAATCATATCAGATCAGCTTCAAACGATAAATCCAAACCGTTGAAGTTCGTGTACTTCATGAGTGATGCATATACATGTAAAATTTTGAATCTATTTGCTACAAGGTAAAGCAGTCAAAGAAATGATGAAAATGAATATATAAAACAACTTATAAAATAACTCATAAAAAAAATTATTTTTTTGACCGCTTGACTTTTTAGCAAATGAATTCCAAACTTACAAAATTTTGCATGTACATGCATCACTTATGAAGTACATGGATTTCAACAGTTTAGATTCATCGTTTGAAGCCGATCTAATATACTTTTGGAGTTGTAATTACCAAACTCTCTTGGTGAGCTCATCACACCCTAGTTTTGCTATATATATATAGAGAGAGAGAGAGAGAGAGATGGGCTATGGTGCATTGCAATGCATGGGCACCCTTGTGCATTGGACTATAAATCACGGATTCAAGTCCAAATGACCAATCCAAACCGTTCATCTTGTTCTTCATATATATTAATATGTGCTTGGGGACCAAATTTTATATTTTTTGGAATTTTTTTATTATTTATTAAGCCACTTTGAAAATCACCGATCTGGTGGTCCAGAAATTTTTACTATTCATCCAGATTTTCAGATTTTCAAAGTGACTTAATAAATAGTAAAAAAATTCCAAAAAATATAAAATTTTGTTTTCAAGCACATATTAATATAGAGAACAAGATGAACGGTTTGGATCAGTCATTTGGACTTTAAATCAATGATTTATAGTCCAATGCACAAGGGTACCCATGCATTGCAATGCACCATAGCCCATCTCTCTCTCTCTCTCTCTATATATATATGTTTGATCGCATGGAACACACACACAAGTACAAAGATCTATATATGTTGCTTATGCATGAGCATCCCGAATTTTGATGAGCTTTGATTAATACAAGTTTCTGCATTTTAACTCTATGCTACGACTAATAACTAGCTTTGATGGTCTTTGTGTGGAAACTGGAAAGTCATGAATTCAAAATCTAAATGAAATAAATCATTTATTGTAATAACAAGAGTATGAATTTTGAAGGCTCGACCTTCATCTTTCTTAAAAAGAAAAAAGAAAATAAACTCTATGCTATGACTGAAAAGGTACGTTGACATTGTTACATATAATTAATTCAATTTATTTGATATACTAAAACTTATATTTCGACTTAATTCTTCTAACACATTAAATTTATTTCAAGTCAAATATTATATTGCTGTATAAAAATGATTTTTTTTTTGAGAAAAGAACTTCTTAGTTATATCATATGAGGGGAAATTAAAGAAATCTCCATATTGTGATAATGCAGCTGCGTGAGAAAAAGGTTTCTGGGAGGAATATACATTTTTTTTTTACCAAAATTCTTTGATTTTGTACATCATCCTCTCATTAAGCCATTAACGATCCTTAATCCCGTGTTGCACGTGATTAGGATGCCCAAATTCCTGGCAAGTTTCATAACGTCATCTTATTGATCAAACACGACCTTATTACATTAAAGAAGAGCGTCCAATCACAATTCTTAACAGTAAAAAAAAACCACCTAAAAAAGAACCATTGAAAGAAATTAATTATACCATATTGTGATTGTACAAATATATCGAAACAGCTTCTTAAATAAGGCCTAACCCAGCCCATCCAATCTGGATGGGCCGGCCCAACTACATAAGTTGAATAAAAGGTGATTCTGTTTACATAGCAAAGCGCGACCGTATGAGGAAAAGAGAGAGAGAGAGAGGACTAGAGAGCGAGAGAGAGATGAAGCCAAGAAAAGGGATTAAGAGAGAGGGCTGGATTATTGAACTCCAATATTGTAGATTGTTATTACTTGGCAAGGGTCGTGATAACCTTCTCCTATCTCACGGTATGGGTGTACGTTAACTTTAGATGTCAGTAGGCGAGTCATGTTTAATGCACACAAGGTGTTCGGTGGATGCCCGGCTCATGGTTTTATATATTTATTGCGACCAAACTGTGGACTGGGGTTGGGGGTGGGATCATAGGGGGAATAGGGCGGTAATTGTTAATAGTATCTTGTTTTGGTGCTTCTAAGTTCTGATAATTGTCACCTTCAGAAACAAAAAATCTATTGTGAAAATGGGAACTTTTTCTTTTTGGAAAAAGATGAAAAAGGAAAAACAACGAAATATAACTGGTAAGACTTTCTTAGACATCTATTGTTTGCAAAGATCAGGGTTGGATGCATGTGCAATGAATGGGGGTCAAATTTGTTAATTGACCCCATTCATGTTTGAACCCCCATAATTCTGAAGTCTTGCACTTGCCCCTGGCAAAGATACTTTCCTTTTTCCTATCTCTAACTACCTCTTGAGATGTAGACCTGACAATGTGCAAATACATGAGAAAAAGAAAGAAATTGTAACATAAAGTGGAAGACATTTTATCAAGCAGGTGGTCGGCATGCTTTGTTCCAACATGATATAAAAGACAGAGAACAAAGATCCTTTAATTTGTCCTGGGCTGAATCCATTCTGAAGTCTGGTTTAGAAAAATGAGAATTTAAGAGGAAAAGGAATTGTCGAATTTAATACTAAGGAGATCTTTACCTGTTCATCATTAAAGAAATGGCTTCAATTTTTTTGGAGCTTTATAACAAATAGAATATGTGTTAGTACTAGAAAGCCTTCCTTTCTTCAAAAGAGAAAATAAAGCAAAAGCCTTCGTCAAAGACTGCTATTAAAGAAGCTAGAAATTGTTGCAACTGTATTGATTACCAAAAGACACCATGACAAAATAATACATTAAATCGAGAAAAGTATGAAGCATATATCTGGAGTTGGTACTAGTTACTGAAAATGTTGTATATTTAACTGATATCCCTTCTAGATTAAACAAGCAGATGCCGCTTAAGATACTGTGCAAATGTTTAAAAAAGTAGCATAAATGGAAATAATTTGTTGAAATTTACTAATGTTTAGATTGATCGCTTTTATCTGTTTTGGTGCATTCATAAAACTTTAGTTTTCATATTATCAAAGTCAAAACTCAAAAGATGCTTTGCAATTATGTTCACAGGAGATAGTAAAGTTGTCTTGTTTGTGTGCCAAAAAGAAAAAGCCCATCAGAATTTTGAATGAATTAAGCGGAATAATAAGACCATCGAGGTAATGTTCAATCAGACTTTTCTGTAAATTATTTAATTGTAAATTGTTATGTCAAAGCACATTTCTCTCGACTTATAGAAGGAGGCACATCATAACCAACAATTCTCTAATGTAATTAATTTCAAAACCATTTTTAAATTAGGTTGACACTTGTGCTTGGACCTCCAGGGTCGGGAAAGTCAACATTTCTACGAGCGTTGTCAGGAAACCTCTGCTCAGCTCTGAAAGTATGCAGTAAACAAGTTTTTGTTTCTTTTATCTTTTTTAATTAACAAGTTTTACTTTTAGTTGATAGTTGAACATTTATTTTCTTTATTGACGAAATTAGTCAAAAGGAAAGGTCATGTACAATGGAGAAGAGCTCGATTCATCAATGCCTCAACACATGAAAGCTTATGTCAGTCAGTTTGATTTGCATCATCCTGAGATGACTGTTAGAGAGACTCTTAATTTCTCTTGTCATTTATTGGAAACAAATAATGCATTTGGTAAGTTTCCTTTCTTTGTTTCTTTTACTTTTGAGGCACTTATGCCACTGGTTCCTTTCTTTAGTTTTGGAAATCATTACATCATACACTAAATAAGCATATCGATCATGTCATGGTATTGTCCTACAGTAACTCAAACAAAATTTCTGAAAGCAAACCCAAGAAAATCAGTCCAAACCCTAAGTTTCAGTCCATAACAGTACAAAACCATACAAAACCCTGGATTTCAGTCCATTACATCACCTGCTTCTTACTTGTTCCTCCAATATAGACCAATAAAATAGAAGTATCAAGGAACACTCTCTTTATTTTTCTGCCCTTAATTTCTGCACAATTTGCCAGTGCATCCGTACTGTCACTATTCCCCTGATTGGGTTTTGGAAGATCAGATTTTAAGTCTGCTTTCTTTATATGTTAATAAAATTGCTTTTGCCTACAACATAACAATGCAAAACTAACTTTTCTTAACTCAGCATACCCTTTTGTTTCTAATATAACAGTTTTCAATACTGCATTCTTTTGTTTGGCACAATACCTTTGTTTGACCCACTTTCAATTACTTTCATTCCAATGAGCATAGCTTTGCAATCCTTTTCTGTAGGTTCTTTATGCAGTAAATGGCAATTATTAATTTGTTCGAAATTTTTAAAGTTTTCTTTTTCTTGACCTAAGTCATTTCAGAAGGGCAAGGTCCGGCATCCAAAGATGTTAGAATTCCCCTTATTCTACCCTAATGCTTCCTAACTACTCTCTAATCTCTGGAATTCTCTATAATTCTCCTTGCCCCTTGCACCTTGCGTGATTTGAACCCGTTCCCTTTGAACGACAGTGGCACTGACCATCTGGACACCTTGTTCTGTTCAAAATTTATGTTAAATAATGATTTTTTTAGATTTCACTATAATTTAAAAGTGACCAAGTTAGCATTTCAATTTGGTTTTGTGTCCTTAAGCAAAAAGTACAGTATAATATGCTAAAGCAACTGCTTGATATCATTTTTCTCATCTTCAAGAACATGGCATGATTTGCAAAATTGTAGAAATGTTGGGAGAAAGAATTGGAAGGAACAAGGCTGCAATCAACAAAATGGACTTAGAATTTGATACTTTTGTGAAGGTAAAGTTAAACTTCAACGGTTTCTATATTCATTCAAATTTTGTTGCTTCACATTATTAGTTTGCTTCAAATCTGAACTTTTGTGGTTTCTAGGCAACTAAATGTGGAGATGGAAGCAACCTTACAACAAACTATATCATCAAGGTTTTATCTTTTGCCACATAGTACTTTGGATACTTCAACATTTTCTTTTAAAAATCAGAGGACACTTTAATGTGCAGATCCTTGGATTAAGTGAATGTGCTGATATAATAGTAGGAGATGAACTTAGAAGAGGAATTTCAGGAGGTCAAAAGAAGAGACTCACAATTGGTACGCACAACCATAATTATTATTTCCTCTTTGAGTCAAAAATGGAAGCAATTTCTTTTTAATTGCATGATATATGATTATTTTCTTATTCATTTTTTTTTGTGAGTTGTAGGTGAGATGCTTGTTGGTCTGGCAAGGTGTTTCTTTATGGACGACATATCAACTGGCCTAGACAGCTCAACGACATTTGAAATAATAAATTTTTTAAAACAAATGGCACAATTGATGGATTTAACTATGGTTATCTCCTTGCTTCAACCACCTCCAGAGACATTTGAATTGTTTGATGATCTTATACTGCTATGTGAGGGGCAAATTATATATCAAGGTCCTCGTGAAAATGCCACAGAATTTTTTTATTCCATTGGTCTTAAATGTCCAAAGAGAAAAAATGTAGCTGATTTTCTCCAAGAGGTACTTTATCAAATAACTGCATCAATACAATTTATTTAAAGATTAAGGTTTATTGCCAACTTGTCTCAGTATAAGCTCCAACTTAAATAACATTACAACTTGAACTGGTACAATTGTTGTCCCTATAACTGAAATCCTTTTTGAGCCTAGGATATTGTTCTCTTGAACTAGAGTAACATGCTCTAACAATTGATAGGTTACTTCAAAAATGGATCAAGAACAATATTGGGCCAGGAACCCCAGCGAGTACCACTATCATTCAACCAAAAAGTTGGCTGAATCTTTCCAATCCTTCCATATTGGCCGAATGATCCAAAACCAAAGCAAGAACAGAAAGACCACCAATTCTTCAACCAAATCAATCAAAACTGGGCGAATCTCAAAATGGGAAATCTTCAAGGCATGTTTTTCAAGAGAACTACTACTACTAAAGCGAAACTCACCTTTGCATATTTTCAAAACAATACAAATTTCTTTTGTTGCCTTTGTGATAACAACACTGTTTCTGCGAACAAGGATGAAGCATCAAACTGTGATGGATGGAAACATATATCTTGGGGCTTTATTCATTGGCATTATGGTTGTGAATTTTAATGGAATGACTGAAATGGCCATGACAATAAAACGACTGCCAATTATCTACAAGCAAAGGGATTTGTTGAACTTACCTAGTTGGGCGGTCCTTTCTTCAATCTCTATTTTGAGCATACCAATTTCGCTACTTGAGACGAGTATATGGACTGGCTTGACCCATTATGGTATTGGTTTTGCGCCTTCACCCACCAGGTATATTCTTTTTGCTCCACTTGGTACCATCGTAATGCATACTAGTAGTAATTATATGTATGATAACTGATCAAAAATCACATACAAATCCTATTACTGATGATAAATAATTTGTTATTTTTAATTATTTCCTTTAGGTTTTTTTGTCACTTGGTGGTTCTTATTGCAATGCATCAAATGTCACTGAGTCTATACCGGTTCATTGCCACAGTTGGAAGAACCCAAGTTGTGACCAATGTAATCAGCACTTCTTCTCTTGTTCTCATTGTCATACTTGGAGGTTTCTTAATTGGAAGAGGTACTACAAGTTATCTCTAAAGCCACATACATTTTAAATGACTTGTAACAGAACCTAAAGATAGGCACAAAATGTCAACTTGTAATAATTAAGTTGTAGAAATGCAGTTTGATCACCTTTTCAGGAAAATAAGTATCAAGATAGTGACACTGCACTTCATATATTTACTTGTAAAACAAAGAAGGCAACAGTTATATGATGGAGCTAACAGTAGACTCATTTTGGAGTTTCCTACAGAATTAGCACACCACTTTCACTTTTATTATAAAAATCAAATAGTTCTTTTTGCAATTTTGGAACTTAGAGGAGTTTTTATATTTTCTTAATGTCCTTTTCTTTCATTCAGACGATTTGCAACCATGGTTGCGATGGGCTTACTGGATATCTCCATTTTCATACTCACTGAATGCCATTGCACTTAATGAATTTCTCGACAACCGATGGTCTACAGTAAGCCAAACTTAATTGTGAATTCTGAATAATTTGCTAAAATTAGAGGGCTGATAGCATTTTATGTAAAAAAATTCACAAACTTGGCCAAGTCATGAAAGGTGTTCTGTTGAAAAAGAATATGTCTATATTATGACCAACAGATGTACTATCAAATAACCTATACTTGATCATAAGGAGCATAAGCACTAGCCAAATTATACTTGTAACAGTTCGGTAATTGTATGTACCAGTTCATATTCCAGATAAACTTGTATGTACGAAATTTTTTATTAAAATGTATCTTATGCTTTGACAGGAATTTCATTATGGAAATATGAAAGCTGACACAGTAGGCAAGGCTGTCCTTGAATTTAGAGGCTTGTTTACAGAATGGCACTGGTTTTGGATTTCTGTCGTTGCCTTGTTCGGTTTCTCTCTCGTTTTCAATATTCTCAGCATCTTTGCATTGGAAATTTTCAATCGTATGTCTCTTTGTTCTTGATTTTCTCCTTGTATAGTTTTATTTACCTATTTGTTTTGTTTAATTAGAATTGGATTAATGAAATGTGGAATGTTGTGAAGAAAACAAGGCATGGTGCCATTTTATCATTTAATTTTGATCTACTGCCATTTCTTATTCTAATCTTAGTGATTTGTTGTATGCAGCCCCATACAAGAGACAAGCCATTAAACAAAAGAACAAAATGCAGGAGATCGAACTTGCTTCTTGTAAAAATGGGTTGGCTGCACATCAGCAAGTTGTTTTCCCATTTCAACCCCTAACGATCGTGTTCAAGCATATTAGTTATTTTGTCGATATGCCTAAGGTAAAGAATTAGTTACTGCTTTTCAGTGCCAGCAAAGATTTGCATTTTAAAATCTATTTTCTATAGGAAATGGAAAAATATGGAGTGACTGAGAAAAGACTTCAACTCTTGCAAGATATCAGTGGTGCATTTCGACCTGGTGTGTTAACTGCATTAATGGGAGTCACTGGGGCTGGTAAAACCACACTATTAGATGTTTTGGCTGGAAGGAAAACCGGAGGCTATATTGAAGGTACCATTAGCATAGAAGGCTTCCCGAAGAAGCAAGAGACTTTCTCACGGGTTTCGGGTTATTGTGAACAAACAGATATCCATTCCCCGTTTGTAACCGTCTATGAGAGTTTGCAGTATTCTGCATGGCTTCGGCTCCCATCTAATGTCAAGCCTCAAGAAAGATATGTAAGTGACTTCTGATAGTAAAATGACATTTGTGGGACTATTAGACTCATAGAAACAGGGAAAGATGATACTTGTTCATGCAATTAATATTGGAGTTTAATTAACCATTTCCTGCTTTATATGTTTGTCTTAATAAAGCTACAATATTGATGTGATATAGCATGCCAGCTTATTATGCATTGTAGCTCATTCCTGATCTAGTTTACTTTATGTACATTTTATGCATCATGGCAGCTTTTTTATTTACTGCCTTTAATTGTTAATACTTATTTCTCTTCTTAGGGAGTTCTTTTGACCCAATAAGATAAGGTAGGCCAAAAGCCTATCTGATATAAAATGCAACAGTTGAGGTGGGGGCTGAATCTTATCATTAACTTACTCTATTTGACAACAATAATGTCATTTAATCTGCATCTCTCTCTTGCAGATAATTATAGAAGAAGTGATGGAGTTAGTAGAGCTATCAAACCTGAGAAACGCAATGGTGGGTGTGCCAGGACAAAATGGCCTTTCAGCTGAACAGAGAAAAAGGCTAACTATAGCAGTTGAATTGATATCTAGCCCTTCAATTATATTCATGGATGAGCCGACATCCGGCCTTGACGCACGTGCTGCAGCCATTGTCATGAGAGCGGTAAGAAAGACTGTTGACACAGGCCGAACTGTTGTCTGTACCATTCATCAGCCCAGCATAGAGATTTTTGAAGCTTTTGATGAGGTAAGAAGTTTTCAAAATGTCTTCTTCTTTTTTTTTTAATTTCGGGTTTACGAGTTCACCAGAGCCTATGAAGTTGATTCTGGTGTGAGACCTGAGGATTGCAGTGCAGGTATCCCATACAATGCGTGTATTGTACCAAGGAGCACAAGAATTGGTGCAATTGTTTATTATGCAAGACTAGTGAAGGAAAAACGTGATATGACTAACATGTCGTGACATAGTCATGTCATGTCATGACACGTGACCAAATTTCTTTTTTTTCACTTGACGTGACTTAGTCATGTCATGCCACTCGTGACGTGACTGATTATGTTTAATTATTTTCTCAGGTTCTAAATTAGTCTAGGAAAAAACAAAAAAGATACTAAAAAATAAGAAACTATCAAATTAAATTTAAATAAATAAACAATGTTGGAAAAATTGGCCGTGTGGCTTGATGTGACCAGATCAGTTCATGTGTCGTGCCATTTGTTATCAAAGGAGACGCATCACGCAACACGCGAGTCATGTCCAACACGCATGGCGTTTCATTTTTTTTTTAATTGGAAATCTAGATTTCATATAAATTTTCAAGTCAAAACTTTTTATCGCAGATTTTTTATTATCTTGATTATAGTCCTAACTTCCAAGATAATCAAAAACTTTTTTATTAGAATCAATTTGATAAGGACGATGAATACCACTAAGGTTCAACAATTGACTTGGAATTGGACATTCCATATAACAAAATAACCTATAACTCGATGATTTCTCCTATTCATTAGACTTTCCCCAGTTCGACATAGGTCATCAAAAGGATCTAGGGCAACTCACCAAATCGAAATATTTCTAGTTTTATTATCAAAATACATGCCATGAAACAATGCTACTAATTTCCTTCAGTATGCAACACAGCAACCAAACTAAATTTTTAATTTTACCTTTACGCAGTTGATGTTGATGAGAAGGGGAGGTCAGCTTATCTACAGCGGTTCTTTGGGCCCTTTTTCAAGCAACATGATACAATACTTTGAGGTAATATATTTGATTGAATAACTTTTAATTGATATTTACATTTAAATATTCCTTAGATGGAAATTGACAGTTTATGCTGAGTATAAACTTAAAATCGAGATGTGGCGTGTAGTCTATACCAGGAGTCCCAAAAATAAAAGAAGACCAGAACCCGGCTGGTTGGATGCTTAATGTTTCTTCACAAACAATGGAATACATGATCGGAGTCGATTATGCTGAGATTTTTCGAAATTCCTCTCTCTTCAAGTACACTTCTATTTATTTATTTATTTTTTACAGAGCATAGAACTTTCATTTAAAAAACTTAAACCTAAAAGACTACTATAGCATTTAATGTTATAATATTTGGACAGGGACAACATGTCTTTAATTGAAGAATTGGACCAACCAAAACCAGGTAATGTAGATCTCCATTTTCCAAAGGGATATTGGCAGGGTTTCAGATCACAATGCCTTGCATGTCTATGGAAGCAACATTGTACATATTGGAAGAATCCAGATCATAATGTTGTTCGTTTTGTGAATGCCTTTATTATGGCACTTATGCTTGGCACTGTATTCTGGCAAATTGGCTCCAACATGTAAGTTGAAATTCTAATTGATCCCAATTAATCTGCAATTCTGCCTTAATATAACCACAGTTTTCCACACCTAAGTAATCCTAATTGAACCCAAAAACAATCATTTTCCATCAATTATTCACATTTTATCAAAATAAGCAAAGAGAAGCCAGTCTAATATTGAATGGTACGTCTGATTGGTAATGTATGTCTAGATTATTTTGCTTTTCTGCTAACTATATATGTGACAGGCCTTATTTGTAATCAAAACTTTGTCTAGATCAACCCTCAGCTAATCAACTATTCCACAATTTAGGCCTCAACAAACTTCTTTTACCATCAATATGCTCTTAGTTGTGCAATCGAATCTCAGTGCAACCCATCTTCACTAATATGTTGTTCTGCCAACTGGATGCCAACACCTGGTTCACTAATTTATTTGTCTTAGTTAAACTAATATATTTTAATAAATCTGAGAAACAGAACAACTCAGCAAGACGTGTATAACATAGTGGGAGTTGCCTATGGGTCATCATTATTTATGGGGTTTGCAAATGCTGCCATCATGCAGCCTGTTATTGCAATGGAGAGAGCTGTTTTTTATAGAGAGAGATCAGCTGGCATGTACTCTTCCATGCCATATGCTATTGCTCAGGTATCAAATATTCCGATGAAGTTTGGCAATATAAAAAAAAGACCTTTTTTTTCTCATTTTGAAACATCTTAACATGGATGAATTAACAGTTCTTCTTTACTTTATTTCTTAAACAGATGGTGATAGAAGTACCATACATGATGGTCACAGTGTTTATTTTCTGTCCTATAATTTATCCAATGGTCGGTTTTCAATTCACAGTGGTGAAATTTCTCTGGTTCATACTTTTCACAACCCTGAGTTTCATGTACTACACGCTTTATGGAATGATGTGTGTTGGTCTGACGCCAAACATAGAAATAGCAGGAGGTCTAGCATTTTTTGTTTTCATTTTGTGGAATGTCTTCTCTGGATTTATTATTTCCATAAAGGTAAACTTCTGACCATTTTTAGTGTATAATGATAATAGCGAGTTCGTCAGATAATGATCTGATGGCTCTTTCCAGAAAAATGAATTGTTTGTAGATCAATATCCTTGTTAAATTTCCAAAATACCTGAACAATATATTTTCCAAACTTTCTCTTTTCCCAGATCCTCTTAGCAAATGAACTAGCAAGCTATGGGAAGCAAACTAATTGTTCCAAAAATTGAGCGTATTTAGGATTTACGGTTTAGGATTATGTTCAATTTGGTATATTATTGATTAGCTTGATTATGAAGTAATGAGATATGAATCTAGAAACTATATCTGAATTATTTGAAAAATAAGCCCTTAATTAGATAAAAGATATGATCAAAATTTTGCCTGTACAGATGATGCCAATTTGGTGGAGGTGGCTATATTGGGCAGATCCTGGTGCATGGACAGTATACGGCCTCATATTTTCTCAGTTAGGTGATAGAACAGAATTTATAAAAGTGCCTCCAGGGCCCGACAAACCAGTAAAAGAGTTCATTAGGGATTATCTTGGGTTACAAGATAACTACTTCAATCTAATCATAGCCCTTCACGTTGTAGCAATTCTGCTCTTCGGATTCATTTATTGTCTTTGCATCAAGTATCTGAATTTCCAAAGGCGGTGAGTGTTCTAAAACAGTTTGAAAATAGTAAACTGATGTAAATTTGTATTTGTTTTCTATACTGGTCTACAAATCACTTGCACATGGATTATGAATATGTAAGTAGAGGTTGTTGAAGATTTTAATTTTATTTTAAGAAGATATGATTTTTGCCAGCACATTCATTCTTATTCGATGTTACAACTTAAAGTCTAATCTTATCTTCAAATTGCAGTAGGGGTTTCAAGAAATCGCAACCTAAAATGCCTATCGATATGCTTTGATAGCACCGTTTAGTAGCGAGATAATTTGAGCATAATCACAAATTAGTCCATTCCCTGAGAAAACTGTGATGCAACTGTTGTTTGGAAGTAAGAAAGTTAGCACTTCCAAACAAAATAAAACATATAAAATCCCGGATATGCAATCCAACGCAAATAAAAAAAGAAAAAAACGTTACCAGTCTACTATTTCGGATTGTACGTCACGGGATTTTGTAGGTTTAGCAAGCTATTCCGAATTATGTTCTGCATTTTACCAATTCATTTTGGTGACTTGTGATTATAAAATATGGTATAAATTAATAAACAAACGTCAACACGTATAAACACACAATAAATGGATTCAGTGGTACTGTTATGCATAATTTATGTTTTACCATCTATTTATTTTGCATGGATAAATTTATGTAAATTCAATAGAAGCTGGAATTTCTCTGATCATTCGACGTGGTCAAATTAATTAAAAGTATAAACAAATATGCACAAACGCATTGTGTATGTATTTTAGCTGAGTTTTATGAATATTGTTTTTTTATATGATATGATGTTGTTAGACGTGAACCCTATATACTTTACTGTTAAACGTGAATTGTGTACACTTCTCTATACATATTACAATTTGTGCAAGATTTATACTTCATAGAGTATATTTGTATGTGATTTCATATAAGATTGGATTTGTGAGATTGACATCTATTAGAACAGATTTAAACATGACTAAAAATTTATGTAAGTGTGAATCATGTAAATTTATATTTATGTAAGATCTATATATACTATATAGATATTTTTGAGCATCAATAAAAAATGCATTGTAGTGGAACATTACAACAACAACAACTAAGCCTTTAGTCTCAAACGAGTTGGGGTATTGTCGTGGAACATTACCAGCAAGAAAGATTTGCAGCATGATATTACAAAAGAAAAACGAGCCCTACAAATTTTGTAAAAGTAAAACGAGACTCGCACGATACAATACAAATAAATAAATAAAATGCTGATATAAATTGCATCATCTCTCAATCCTCAACTTTATTATTTTTGCTTTGTGTCAAAATACAAGGTGCTGTCGATAATGGAAATAAAATTAAAGGCCAAAAAAAGTTAAATAGTTTTTTCCTTCTGTTTTTCCCATTCGATTAACAGTTGTATACTGTATGATGTCAAAAAAAAATATCAAAGTAGCTGAGAGTTCTTTTCATTTCCTGAAGAGTTCAAATTGTGTTCAACCAAAATTGTCCAATGGTCATAACTTTCTTACTTGCAAAAACAAAACCGTGGCTTTGTCTAAGAAAAAAAGAAATGAATGAAAGGTGCATAAAGTTTTGAGTAACTTTTGTAATTTGTATTACCAAAATGTTGACCCGAATCTGCAAGAATTATTTGCTAGGTCCATTCCGTGTAACCACCATCCAATTCAAAAGATTCACTATGTTCCCTCTCCAGTTCTTTTCCTTTTTAAGTAAAACTGGAGGCGTGCCTCACAATCTCGACCATCTGATTTGGACAGACAAAGGTTATATTGGTTCTAATTAGAAGCTTTATAAATGCCATATAGTGTTGTTTGACTTTATTGTTTGTGTGTTGTATGAATTAAAAACTGCTCTGTCAAAATTTTCACCCATTTGCTTGTATATATACCTATGAAATATATTCTCCAAATTACTACAAATTAGCAAATAGAGGGATTTTCTTATTCAAAAATTTTACCGGTAGTTTGGATGTATTAATACGCTTTCTTTTTAGGATAAGTATTAATACGCTTTTAAGCTCGCAAGTATGATCATACAGTATCCATAGTCCTAACTCAGATCTAATTGTGGCTAGTAATTGACCCATTTTATCCCAAACTCATGGTTCTATTAAAAATTATTTCAAGAGGATGTGAAATGACCCATAATCAAAGTCAGCTGTGATATTTGAAATGGAGAAAAGGAGGAAAACCAATCAATGCAAATGCACCTGCAGTTGAAACAAGATGGTAGTTGCCATGTACCCATCCCTGTCTGCTGGATTTGGACTTGTGCTTACCAACTTACCAGTTCCACACTTATATTTTGCCTCTTTCTCCTTATAACACTCACTCACACACACACACACACACACACAAACACAAATATTTACACATAAAACACGAGCGTGCACGCAAGATGTATGTTCATTCTCTATAGTTTACTTATTTAGTGATTTATCCCTAATTTTGATTAAGACTTACTACGAAAGCATCGGAGCCATAGGTTTTAATTTGATATTTATTTGAAGTACAATCAAAGATGATGGGAATTTCAGAGCAAATTGGAGGGGAGGTGTCGAGCAGTGAAGTAGCGGTTGTCAGTTCTTCGCAAGAAAAGATCCATGAGGTGCATATAACATCTGATGAACATTTGGCAAGACAGCTCCAAGCATTTGAAAACATACTTATCGGTACTTCCGACAACGAATTTCATGGTACAAATTCTGTTCCTTATGGTGTATGTTGTTAATTATGTCTAATTGCAGTTCAGAATTGTCAATAATTAATGTCATTTGTTGCTTTTAGACATCATCTCCCTGGAACCACCATCACAATTTATTGAACCAAACCCAATACCGGTACCGGTTCCGCTAGAAGCACCCTTGTCAGATGTCGGCTTAAATTCGGAAAATGTTCCACGAGAGGTATGATATATTTTATATTGTGAAGACAATATATTTTATGCTATTATGTAATTTAATTTCATTGGATTAATTACATAAAACAAGGTGGTACATGCTGGCCAATTCTAACTGTTACTGATAAAAACTTCGAACTTGAGCCTCTATAATGTATACAAATTCAGACATCGAACGGTACAGCAAAAAATTTAGGGATAAGATTGACCCATGGGTCGTACCAGTTGGCTGATATGTACTTTCCACTTTTCAGATTTATTTTTTAATGTACTGCGCTTACATATATATTTCTGAATCTGGCAGGATAATATCAATCCAGACAACATGACATATGAGGTGGCTTTTTTAATTTCAGCTCAGCATTTTGTACAATTATTTTGCACTATCTAATTTTAAATTTCTGTTATTTTCTTAATATATAGGAATTGCAATCGTTAGGTGAACAAATAGGTACAGAAAATAAAGGATTATCTGACGAGCTTATCTCCTATTTACCAACCTCGAAGTACAGAACTGGTTTCTTCTCTAGAAATGTAACTGAGGAGTAAGTTCCTATTTTATTTGTACACTGATGATAAGTAATTTAATTTTTAGTGCTATAAATGAATATAATTAGTTAAACAGGTGTCATAGCTCTTGCGTAACACACGTTAATTTTTTATCAGTGGAACTATTTATTCTTTTAGAAAATAAAAGTTCACAGGCTATGCAAAAGCTACAGGTCATAATAAGATATTCATCTCCTAATAATGGAATATATGCTTTATTTTACATAGGGTCTGCATCTGATGCAGATGTATCATGAGTGATCTGTACAAGTACAACTATATCTTAACTGATGTACGCTTTCATGCTTTTGTTTCAATCAACAAATGAGAAAACGACTATCACCCAGAAAATTGAAAGCATTGTTTGTGGTTGTTACTGATACAAGTTTATCAGTACACTAAATGTACTCTGTTGACTGTTGAGGCAAGCACAAGAAAGCTAGTATCACAAGTTATTTTTCTATATATGCACATATAGATTTGATTCTTGAAAATTTGTTTAATAATATTTTTATATGCAGATGCGTCGTATGCAAAACATATTACAAGAATGGACAAAAATTGATTACATTGCCATGTCAACATCGCTACCATGCTGATTGTATTACCCAATGGCTACAGCTCAACAAAGTACTCTTTTTATTTCATGATTTCTTTCTAAAAGTTAATTTTTTTTTAGCATAATATGAGAGTTAAAGGTCAAAAATTGCTCCGGTGTAGTTGCTGAATTTCGAACCTAGGACTTTTTTTTCGAACTTACTTCTAATTGGACTTCTTTTTTTATTTATCCATTTATTGATTTATGTACTTATTATCTGAGACAGGTATGCCCGGTTTGCAATGAAGAGGTTTTTGGTTCTTAGTCAGGAGCTTGTGAAATCTCCAAATTGCCCCTAAATTAATTTTAGTATGTTTTTCTTAGACATGTCAGATATGTTTATTTCCCCCTTACATATTTGGTAAATTTACTGCATGCTAGTGCTAGAGATCATGTATAATGAAGTAATATGCATGTATTAGAAGATTTCTAAACTCGTGTTTATTTTGTAATGTTATACAAGAGGAGAACGAAGTATATGGTTTGTGATTTTGTATGGTTTATTTCAGATCGTGGATTTTTAATGTTATTGCTACCATATCAGTACCGGACGGAGACTAAAGTAAATTATATATGATATATGAGATGGGACTAAAAGACCATACAATGTGCCTAAATGATTTTACCGTTGTTATTATCAAAAAGAAGAGCCATGACTGTGTAGAAGTTAAAACAGGACTATATCTCAAATGTTGTTTGAGATTAAAATAAGACTTGTTGCTATTCTATAGGTTAAATTTTTTAAGATTACAGTCTAATCATTACACCAATCCAAAAAATATTAAAAAGGCCAGATGTAATCCAAAAGCTAAAACCTTTAATATACCATTTTATAAATAAATAGTGAAAGGCCCATTACCAGAGGACCCAGTTCCTTTTAATTTTGAAAAAAAAAAAAAATCCGGCTCCACATTTGCATAATGCAATGCATAAAACCTTGATAAAAAAACAAAATAAAAAAATAAGGGATCTCATTTACTTATTAAGTGGTGGGTTAAGAAATAACCACCGACAGACCCAATCCAGTCGGATCCAACTTGAACCAACCCGGTCCATCTACAGGTGGTTTGAGACATCTGCCACTTCTTTGAGGTTGGCTCAGCATTTAAAAAATAATGTAAATTTTCACAAGAGCAAATTTTCAGAATGAATTATTGGCAAAATCATGTTTGTCAATTTAGTACTAGGTGGGCCTGTTGTAATCCAAAAGCTAACATGTTTCATATTCAATACTATTCATAAAATAGTGAAAGGCCAGTGACCAAAGGCACAGATCCTTTTAATTTCAAAATATCCAGCTCTACGTTTGCATAATGCATGAACCTTTTTTTCTAAAAAAAAAATTGAATTTCTTTCTCTTTTTCTTTTTCTTCCTTATAAAATAAAGTTACGACAGTTATTTGTTCAGCTTCCTCAATCTTAATATTCTAGCTCCTATCCTGTCTTCGAGGTTTGAGGCATGTGCCGCGTCTTCGAGGTTGAATCAAAATTTAACAAATAATGTATATTTTAACGGTTCAAATTTTTAGAATAAATTATTGGCAAAATTATGTTTGTCAATTTAAAATAGGCGATATGAAACATGGAAAAGATTAAACAAATTTACAGAGTTATTTTCAAAGCTACTTAAATTTTTCAATGACATAGCAGGTTGTAAATATTGTTGATTCTGACTCCCTATAAAAAAAATAGAATACCAAAAATTATTTCAAACTGGAATCCAAAGTATTAAATAAACCAGGATGTACATGTTTGATGGTTAATTCAGATTGATGCTTGACGAATGTAATTATTTGTACATTGTTTACATCTGACAGAGAATTTTCTTCATGTGAAGTGTGAATTCGGTGCATTTTTTTTCTGTCAAGTAGAAACTATGTGCAAATTAAACTTAAAGCCTAGATAAGTTGTGCTTAGTCAAGTATGACCTTAGTAAAAAATTTATTATTTTATTGTAAAACTATTTTTATTATGAATTAAATCAAAATAAATAATAGCGAAATTTAGATATATATCCTTTCATCAATTAGATATTTTCCCATCAAAATCTTAAAATTAGTTATTTTCCCATCTAAATTCACTTATATTATTAATATACCCATTTGTTGATTAATCCATTACAAACACTGATTATTATTAATAAAATTAAATAAAATTACAATTCTGCCTTCTTTCTCATCTCCTCCAATTCAGAGAATAAAAATATGATTATTCTCTCTAGTTTATTATATATCTGTTCTTCAGTTTACAGATTCAAACAACAATTTTGTTCTTTTTTTCGTCTTCTTCATTTCTCCGACAAATTTCTCATTCTCCTAAGATAAAGTTTTCATTCTTTTGAAAGTTTAGTAATTTCGGTTTTTGTTTTCTGGACTTCTTGCAAATAGAAATTCGACTTCTCCATGTCCATCTTCACACTCTATATATGTTTCACCTTCTCCACATTTTTCAAAGAATGATTTTTTCGTTTTCATTTTATCCCACCTTTATTCTTGATTTTAAAGAGAGGTGAGACTACATAAATGGGGGCGACATCCAGGTAGGCACTCATTAAAGTTTACATTAATAACCATTACATTATGGATGAAATGAATTGGATCACCTGGGTAACTACCCATTTCAACTTCAATTTTATCCAAGGTTCTAAACAGCGTTTATCGCATCATAACGGAAAGCCTACAAAAAAAACTATAATAAAAGCTGTGCTACATAGCATTTTTTTTTTAGTTTTATACAAATTATATTATATATTTGTACTATATTATAGATATCATGGCATAATTAACTATCTTAATCTATTCAAAATATTATAACTACTTTGTAGTAAGTATCATTTTGTTACTTTAAGAAAGGAAAAAAAAAACGAGTAACATAAATTGCACTAAAACATAACTACTCGCTAATTTAATAAAAAGTAAAATTAACCTCATATTTGAAAGTAAAGACAAATTATCCAAATTAAAAAATAAAGGTCCTAATTTTACCCGCCCCCTCCCAGTTCACAAAACAGAAAACAAATTAGAGGGTCTCTTGTAACTTTTCATCTCTCTCTGACAAATTGTTCTTCGTACCAGAATTGATTAAGAAATAGGAACAAAAGTCGAAATCAAAGTGATATAAGATTTCAATTAAATGTTAAAACTTAAAATTACATAGGTTGCTCGTTGGGATGGTTGTTCATTGAAAACTTTCCTATTTCTAGCTCGCTGTAGCTTCCTTATTTTATTTTATTTTATGAATCTCTCATTTAATAATTAATAGTATAATATAAAGCTTACTACGTCAATTGCAGAAGAAAAAAATCATGGTTAAAATCTAATTTGAGCTTTTATTTAAAGCTCATATAAATTTAAAAGAAAAAAAATAGCTTATGTTGCATAGCGTGTGCTATTTGCGCTACAAGCTATGCGCTATAGCGGACCGCTATTACTAGGGGCGGACCCAGTTAAGCCCAGGGAGGGGCAGCTGCCCCCCTCTGAATTTTCAAATTTAGTTGTAAAATTAAGCCCACTTCTCTTTTGCCCCTCCCTGAAAAATGTATTGCCCCTCTCTAAGCCCAGTTAATCCAAATCTGAAGCTTTAGTCCAGTTTAAAAAGAATAACAGGCTTCAGCTTTAAGAAAAATGACAGATCCAGTTCGCTTCAACCATTCAGCGCTGCTTTGTTTTATTAAAATGAACGGGCTAAGGTCCAAAACATTTAGCTGGCTACGCAAAGAGACGAAATCCTCCCGAAACTGCAAAATGAAATGAAGAAATAGGTACTTTGGTACAGCGTTACTTGTCCTCCGTATTTTCGACCCAAACTGAAAATTAAATTTTCTTCTCAGAATCTGAAGGATTTGTTTTTTTGATAGCTCAAAAAGCTTTTATAAAGATATATGTGACTGTTTTGGTTTCTCTAACACCATATAAAGTTAATCAAATAATTATAATATTTTTCATTTTAAATGATATTTTATGATGTTGATTGTTATTTATATAATACCTAATTAGCTAATGGGTTTCAATCCGATAAGTTTTTTGAACCCGATTTTTGCCTCCCCCTTACTGAAATCCTGCGTCCCCCCCTGACTATTACCGCTATAGCGTCTATAGCTCAAATAGCGCATTTTTGTGCCATAGCTTAGCGTTTAGATATCAAAAACGCTATAGCGCACTATTTAGAACATTGATTTTATCAAACACTCAAAGAGCTTCCTTAAACTATGTAATCCTCTGTTTCAGAGAATGATTTTTTCGTTCTCATGTCATCCCACCTTTTTCCTCTATTCTTGATTTTATAGAAATGTGGAACTGGAGAAGGTGAAACAAAAATAGAAAGAGTGTGAAGAGGAGGTGAAGATGGACATGGAGAAGTTGACTCTCTTTACAAGTAGTAGTCCAGTTACAAAAACAAAAAAAACGAAATCACTAAACTTATAGAAGAGGCAATAGAGGAGACTCATAGAAGAATGAAAATTTTATGAGAGGAGAATGAGAACTTGTTGGCGAAATGAAGAAGACGAAAGAAGAATACAGAATCATTGTTTGAACCTGAAAACTGAAGAACATATACAAAATTAACTAGAAGAAGCATATCTTTATTCCTTGAGTTGGAGGAGATGAAATGGAGGATAGAATAGTAATTTTATTTATTTTTACTAATACTAATCAGTGTTTTTTAATGGATTAATTGATCAATGGGTATATTAATAATATTGATTAATTTAGATGGAGAAATAACTAATTTTAAATTTTTGATGGAGAAATATCTAATTGATGAAGTTATGATGGGTATATATCTAAATTTCTCTAAATAATAATACAACAGAAAAGATTATACAATTATGACCCAAAAAAGGAATAGATTGCCATGTTAATCTTCATAGGTTGGCACATGTAAAGAGTATATCAAAAAAAAAAAAAAATTTTATTTGAAAGGTAAATCATGTAGTTGGAGAAAATTCGAAGTTATTTCTAAAACATATCCATTTGATCATTGCATGCTCTTGTGTGGATACACAGAGGCATTTTCTAATTATCATCCTTATTTTAATTTAATATTGAGGATGACATGGCATGCTTCTACTTCTATTATATTTTTGTAACGCGTGAATCAGTATTTTCTGGTAAATTAAAGAAGTTTTATCATCCGATGACTGTTAAATATCTTCATAAAATATCAAGGTAGTTGGTGTGAACTTTTCTCAAATAGTGTACTTTAATTAAACTAAATGAAATGAAATGGTATTGGAATTGGACAAATTAATGGTTTACGACTCAACCTAGGACCAACCGAGCACTTAGTATAATTAAATTAATGACACTTTCCTTCTAACTATCATTTCTAGATTATTCGTTGCTGAGTCAGATACACGTAAAAGGATTAGATGATTAGATCCTTTTGCTCTTGTGGTTGGGGATTCTTCGTCTAGTTTCCAGGCCCACGAAAATAAATTAATATTTTTTTGGTAAAAAGCGTCGCTTGGGGCCCATTAGGCCATTACTGATGGGGCACAATGAATTAGTGAATCCAATGCTCTGTTATTCTTTACAACAATTTCTTTCAAAAGAAAATAAATCTGCCTACGGGCTTCTCCCCAAAAACAAAAAAATAGTTCAAAAGAAAATAATTCTGTGCATAGTTCAAATTCGCGAGTTTGTCCATCAATAACTTAAATTAGAAAGTGTGCAAGAACGTTGTTAAGGGAGAAGAGTCTGAATTGATTTTGAAATTGGAAGTTCTTCGTGGCATCCATCCAAAAAGAAAATTAAAATAAATTAGTTTACACCAACCTTTACTCAAAAAAAAAAAAAATTACACCAACCTTGTAAGTATATTTTTTAGTATCGATAATAAAAAGTGAAAAAAACAAAAACAAAAAAAGACAACTCATCAAATCTTAAATGAGCATGTCTAAAGACTAAAGCAAAAGATTTCTCTTTCGCTTGTACAACTTGGCATGGACTAACAACAATAATGCATTAAAATATGTGCCATGTTCTTACCTTTTCTAAAAGGAAAAAGTTCTTTATCCTATTTATCTTGTTCCAATATTCTTTTTGCCCCGACTTTCCATTCTGAGAAAAAGTTTTATAATTTTCTACTATGAAATTCTTGGCCTCCTTGGTTTCAGGAACAGTGATTTTGTACAGAATCACTGTTCTTGAATCGCGATGAGTAGCTAGATCTAAGCAAAAGATCGTTGTTTCAGTAAAATGAAACGGATAATTTGGGTTATTGGGTTAATATATAGTTTATGTAATAACTGAGTTTGAGGGTTCTGAATGAAACATTAGTTTTCTTTAGATTTAATTGCATTAGTCCAATCAGTACAAATATATGAATCAATACTTGAACAACAAATGTTTACGGGATCAAATTTTAATATTTAATGTTCAAATAACAAATCCAAACAGTAAGATGTTCAATCTATATTAAAATGTGTTTGGAGACCAAATTTTATAATTTTTGAAGTTTTTTTACTATTTATTAAGCTGGTTTGAAAACCGTTGTTTTTATTAAATTTTTGCAGCACTGAAAAATGGCAATTTTCAAATCAGCCTAATAAATAGTAAAAAAATTTAAAAAAATGTAAAATTTGGTCTTCAAGTATATTTTAATATAGATTGAACATCTAACTGTTTGGATTTATTGTTTGAGCATCAAACACTAAAATTTGACCCCGTAAGCAGTTAGGTCGAAGTGCTACCGGTAGCAATTTAGCCATACTCTATACACCATATAGTTGAATATATACTAATAAAAAAAATTATGTTATTTGTCATTATAATTAAATAAATATTATAAACAGTGGTATTTTTTTAACAATATATATATATATATATATAGAGAGAGAGAGAGAGGAGGGTTCCAATGCCTCATTTTTTTCATACCTCATATTTTATATTTTTGTTTTCAAAGTCCAGATTGTCAATCTGAACTGTTCAACAAAATATTTATACTAAATTATGCTTGGAGATAAAATTTTATATTTTTTCGAATATTTTTGCTATTTTTTAAGATAGGTACAAAATCACTGTTTTTGAACCGTTCAAAAAACAATGATTTTCTACCCATCTTAAAAAATAGTAAACAAATTTCAAAAATTATAAAGTTTCATCCCTAACCATATTTTAGTATGGATATCATGTTGAACGGTTCGGATCGACAATTTAGACTTTGAATATGAAAAAAATGAAGATATAAAATATGAGGTATGATGAGGTATAAAAAAAATGAGGCATTGGAACCCTCCTCATATATATATATATATGAGGAGTGCTACCGGTAGCAATTTAGCCATACTCTATACACCATATAGTTGAATATATACTAATAAAAAAATTATGTTATTTGTCATTATAATTAAATAAATATTATAAACAGTGGTATTTTTTTAACAATATATATATATATATAGAGAGAGAGAGAGAGAGAGGAGGGTTCCAATGCCTCATTTTTTTCATACCTCATCATACCTCATATTTTATATTTTCGTTTTCAAAGTCCAGATTGTCAATCTGAACCGTTCAACAAAATATTTATACTAAATTATGCTTGGAGATAAAATTTTATATTTTTTCGAATATTTTTGCTATTTTTTAAGATAGGTACAAAATCACTGTTTTTGAACCGTTCAAAAAACAATGATTTTCTACCCATCTTAAAAAATAGTAAACAAATTTCAAAAATTATAAAGTTTCATCCCTAACCATATTTTAGTATGGATATCATGTTGAACGGTTCGGATCGACAATTTAGACTTTGAATATGAAAAAAATGAAGATATAAAATATGAGGTATGATGAGCTATAAAAAAAATGAGGCATTGGAACCCTCCTCATATATATATATAATATTCGATCTGTATATATATTCAAAAAATAAAAATAAATATGGATATAATTTTACCGCTATATGCTCCGTATTCAATTCGTTTTCACTCTTGTGAGGAAGAATTTAAGTGTCAAGAGGTCTAAAAACTATTTGATTGGTTTAATCACGTTTGTTAGAATTTTATAAAAACACAAATTGAATGAGTAGAACTAGGGTGTTCTTAAGTTCATTAAGTTTTTTTGTGAACTCAACTCTAAAATCTATTGAATTAGCTTTAAACGACAAATTTGAACCATTGAAACACACCTACCTTATGAGTGATGTGTTTATATACAAAAAGTTTAACTTTTGAATTAATTATATAGAGTCAAGTGGTCAAAAAATGCTTAAAAAATGAATACATTAAAATTAATTTATGAACCTTTTAAATTTGACCGCTTAACTTTATACTAAAATAATTCAAAAAATTTAAATTTTCACGTGTAGACACGTCAGTCGTAAGATAAGATAAATAAGTTTCAACAGTTCGGATTCATCGTATAAAGCCAATCCGATGGGTTTTAGAATTGAATTCACAAAGAAATTTGATGAACTTAAAAACACCCTAATTATATTCAACTTTAATTATATTTTAACAACTAGATTGAAACAGGTTGTCAAACAATAAATCAGTTGTTTTTGTAGCATGAAATGGTAAATAAAATTTGCAATAATTAGTCAATTGTTTCCCATAAGTACAAATTGCAATAAAGCATTTTTATCAATAATAATACCTTGATATTATAGATTGCCGAATTTTTTATTAATATCCAAATTTAATATAAAATCTCAAAAAATATCCACATTGGCGGGTTTTTTCGAAAAGTACCCATTCCGTAAAAAAATTTTCCGGAAATGGCTTCTAAAACCGGAAAAAAAAAATTTCGGAAATAGAGAATTTCCGGAAAAAAATTTTCCGGTTTTAGGACCATTTCCGGAATTTTTTTTTCCGGAATTCCATTGAATTTGTTTATAAATCCTCAGAGTGTCGTCGCTTTCACCAAATGTGCTCTCTCACAGTAAGTTTTAATTTATAATTTTATTTAATTTATTTATAATTTAAATTTAATTTATTTATAATTTTAATTTTATTTATTTATATTTTAAATTTAATTAATATATAATTTTAATTTTATTTATTTGTAATTTATAATTTTAATTTTATTTATTTATAATTTTAATTTCATTTGTTTGTAATTTAAATTTAGAAGTATTTGATTTGTAATTATTTAAATATGTAACTATTTAATTTGAAATTATTTAAATTCTGAATATTGTCATATTAATTGGAGAAAAATAAAAAATGCTGCAGAATAATTTTAAAAGTTTTATTAATTCTAAAATAATTTTATTAATTCAGACATAATTTTGATTAATTCTGAAATGATTTAGAATTGTTTTAGGAACTTTTTGCTTTTCGGATTCCTTACGAAGCTCTAACAATCAGATCGATCGGTTTTCGAGTGAGGTAATTTTATTTTCTTTAAATTCGAAAATAGTGTAGAATAATTATTGTAAATTGTCTAGAATATTTTTACTAATGGCAACACAATTTTTAATTACTTATATGTTGTTATTTTTGAAATTGCCAAACCAATCGAAAATAAAAATGACAACTATTTGTGTGAAAATTTATATTGGAGGGAAAATCTAATATAATGATGACGGGGTCTATTACAGTACCCGAGCTAAATACTCATTACCGCTAACCATGGACCACAATTTTGATTATCTTCTGAATGAGATTTATAAATTAGTTGGGTACAATTCTAGCAATGCAAATCTGGAAATCTAGGCCAGATTTAACATGGCCACTGATGGCCAACGTGACTACCAATTAGTACCGGTAATGAAACAACAATCATTCGAAATGATTTTAGAAATTGTGTCGTCTTTTCACAAAGGTTACCGGTTCCGGAGTTATATGTAGAATTGGAACCGAACTATACCAGTCATATACCTGAACCTCAATCCCGACCCAGTACCAGTCAGATTCCTGTGGAACCCGACCCAATACCAGTTAGATCCCGACCTAGCACCGGTCGGTACTCTGTGGATGTAAGAATGAGACCCCGATCCAGTATCGGTAGCAACTCTGTGGATCAACCAGTTATATCCCGACCTAGTAGCAGTCAGAATCAAGACCCAAAACCAGTTAGATCCCGACCTAATACTGGTCGGCACTCTGTGGATATACCAATGAGATCCCGACCCAGTTTCAGTGCGGTCCGCAGACATGTACGTGATTATTCCCATGTACCTGTGGATGCAATTGATTCTAATAGTTTGGCGAGTGGAGATGAGATGCTCTCCGGTGAGTCGTCAGGTTTCGATGATGATATCGGACAGCCCAACCAATCACAACCACAGTCCCGTCAAATACAATCCCGTCAATTACAGTACCCGATTACTGGTTGGGAAAATATGACACATCCGGTTGACAGTTTCAATGACATATCTAGTTTTCGGCCTGCAGATGTCGATTTTTTCGGCAAATCAAAAAAAACATTTGATAATCCATTGGCTAAAGGTATATTTTATGAGTCGAAAACGGCTCTAAAGATAGCAATCAATGAGTTTCATCTTGAAAATAATTGTGAGTGCAGGGTTCTTAGGAGCGAACCTAGACGTTACGAGGTGGGGTGGATAGATGCTTTTTGTAAATTTAAGGTGTCGGCAAAGCAGAACAGTCTTTCAGAATCTTGGATCATTACCAAACAAGCACTTCCCCATACGTGCACAGTATCGGCAACACGTACTGATCATTGTCAGCTGACAGCAGAGATGGTTGCCCTTGCGATTGATAAAACCATTAGAAGGGACGTGTGCTCTTCTATAAATCATATTCGAGATATCATCATGATGAAATATGATAAGGTAACCCCCAAGTACAACAAATTATGGAGAGGCCGTGAGCTTGTTATTGCAAATCTATTTGGGAGTTGGGAGAACTCGTACAACTTGCTTATTCCACTATTGGAAGCCATCAAGAGAAACAATTCAGGAACTAAGTATTGTGTGATCTCGAAACCAATTGAGAAAGAAACTGATAGGCACTTCCACAGAGCAGCATGGGCATTTGGAGCGTGTATTGCAGCGATACCGTTCCTCAGACCAGTGATTAGTATCGATGCATGTTTCATGTCGGGACGGTACCAAGGTAGGCTGCTAATGGCACGTATGTACGATGTTGAAAACCAATTGCTTCCAGTGGCTTTTGCAATTGTGGAGAAAGAAAGCGCTGACAACTGGAGTTTTTTTATGAGATGGTTAAGGTTGGAAGTAATTGGAGATAATCGATTCTTTTGTGTCATATCGGATAGACATTTGGGAATTAAAGCCGTGTTTCAGGATCCAAATCTCGGATGGGATGAGTCTACCGATCAATGTGTGCATCGGTATTGCTCCCAACATGTTGCCGAAAATCTCTACAAGCACGTGGGCCGTAAAAGAGAGGTTAGCGATAGGTTCATAGCTGGAGTGAACAAATGCAAACCTAGGAGGTTGCAGGAGATGTTACAAGACTTTGAAATTGGTTGTCCGGAGGCTATCGACTACCTTAACAAGGTGGGTAAGAGGGACCCTAACGATGAAGACGAGCTTCCATGTCCAGAGAAGTTGTATAAAGCTTTGGACGGAGGCCACCGATGAGGGATAATGACAACAAATGGGTCAGAGTCACTGAACGCCGTATTCAAAATTAGTTGGCGATTACCAGTTGCAGCAGTCGTGGAGGACACATTCTATAAGTTGAATAAGTGGTTTTTTGAACGATGTAACAAAACTCAAATGTCATGTTAGCATGGTCAGGTGTGGTCCAACAGGGTAACTAAGTTATTGCAAAAGCGAATTGAAAAAGGAAGGAAAATGACTGTGATTCCTTACCGTGGAAGACATGGTCTTTTTGAGGTCATGGTTAAGAGTGAAAAAATACCAGCAAGGCGTAATCAACCGAGACTCGAGTATACTCGTAGGGATTTCGGGTATAGGGTTGTTGTTACGGAAAACAACAAGGTTGAATGTGAATGTCAGAAGCCTCAATTGACTGGCATACCTTGTTCTCATTTCATGACCGTTGTCCGTGAAATGAGATATAATGAAAATTTATACGTCAACCCATTGTACCGTATGTCAATAGTGGCACAGACATGGAGTGGACATTGGGAACCGAAAGGCAACCAATGTGAATGGCCTGTGTATGAGGGCCCGAAAATTAAACCTGAGTCGAGACTGATAAAAAAAGGAAGGAGACGGCACGACCGCATACCGATGGAAATGGACAGAATGCGTGGTCGGAGACTCGGACACCAGGCTCATCGTGAGACAATTGATCGAAATGCTGCAGGTATAACTGATCAACCAACTGTTGTTGATTTTTTTAACTAAATTCACAATCTAATGCATGCTCTACACTACATGTAGAGGAGGCAGCAAGACAGGCGCAAGCAGTGGCAGAGCAACCAGCAAGAACAAGTACAACCGTTTGGCGCACCCTCGGACAACATTTCAGTCTGCGTCGTAGAAATTAACTTGTGTGTTTATTTTTATTTCTATGTGTTAAGAACTATTTGATTCTGTAATTTTCTAATGTTGCTGATTATGAAATTGTAGACGATTAAGATGGATGGTAACAATCGAGAAAAGACCGAAGAAAATAAAAACAAATGCCAAATCACTGGAAGAGATAAAAATGACTGTCCGAGATGTGTGTAGATAAAAGAATATATGCGAGTTGAAATATCTGATGATGATTTTGTAGATAAAAAAACCTGGCTATCACGTCTGGGGAGATAAAAAAGTCTAGCTAGCATTGTTAAGTACGTTATTTTGTGAAGCATTTGTATGTTATTTTGTGAAGCATTTGTATGTGTTGAGAATTATTTTATTTTTATGTGTTGAGAACTATTTTATTTTGTATGTGCTGAGAACTATTTTATTATGTATGTGTTGAGAATTATTTTATTTGTATGTGTTGAGAATTATTTTATTTTGTTAAGTTATAAGATATGGTTTCGATGCAACACACATGACAAGATAAATCAAAAATAACAAAACATAACACAAATGTATAAATAAAAAAATATACGAGGAGTCCTACAAGATAATAAAAAATAACAAGAGATAATGCAAATAACAAGATAAAATCTATAAATCCTACTGGCCACGCTGTGAATATACATGGTGGTCCGGATACTGCGAATGTGAGAAGCGAGAAGTGTCAACCCTAGCACGCTGTGAGCGGCGCGGTCCGTCAGTGGGATCCACTGCATGTGGTGTCTGAGACGGATCCTCTGCAGGAGGTGGATAAGAAGACGACGCCCCAGGATCACCGAATGCGTGGCCGGAGAATGGAGTCGGAGGTGCCTCCATATGAGCCATCATTGATTTGTGCCTTGCCTGGTCAAATTGCATTTGCTCCATCTCGTTCGCCTGCTCCTGAGACAGTCCTGGATAGTAACGATAACCTGCTTGATCCTGAGACATCTGCATTTCATAAGAAAATTTTTATTACTTGTTCATTGTAAATTAATAAATAAAATTACCTCAATTAAAGTATTATATACCGGGCCCAATTCATCGCCGAATAGTTCTTGCAACCATTCATCACCAGTCATCTCCCGCTCCTGCATCGGCTCCTACGTCTGCGTCTGCGTCTGCATCGACACCTTTAGTTCATACATAGTTTTTCTTAGCTACAAACTAAATTTTAAATCAGCTTGTAAGTTCAATTTATACCTAGCCAGCGTTGGCACGTGATGATAGATTATGCCCTGCGAACTCTCCTGGACGGATGTAATCCCTCCATTGTGAGCCATCATATAACCAGCCCGTCACTGGATCTAGGCCTTCAAATACAGGGCCAACTGGCATCGGCTCCGTTCCCAAAGGATAAGAATCGTCAGATGGAATTTCCTCCCAGTTAGGTGGAACCCCCGCATCCTCCAGCATGGCAATAGCACGGTCTCCATAACCATTATCTCTGCAGAGACACAAACCTAGTCTCATTTTGCCCTTGCCAATTACACGGAGACCCTTCGTGAAAAATGCCCGTGTGCCATGTGCTAACTCTCCTATCTCACACAAAGCCTGTACGTATATTTGGAGTATAATAAATGATATATAATAAACCAATCATAAAATTCAGAGTTAGAAATATTTACAGTTCGAACAAATGTCGATTCGCTGGGAATGTATCCAGACTTGGAGTGCTCGTCTCTTGGAACCGGAACATTGCGATCCATCCCCACCACGTGCTGGCCAAACAGGTAGACGGATGCCATGCAGTTCTCCTGGTATCATTTACGATATCTTAGGAGGTCATTTATATCCCACGGACGACCTACTTCATACACATGATCTGCATAATGTGTCGCCTCGTTTACATGCCGACGGTGCAGTTGCGCCCAGTTGGCATTTTTCTTTGAGCCCGATTTCAACTTGTTTACAAGGTTAGTAGAATAAATAAGTAAATAAGTACTTTAAAATACGTAAACCACATATGATTTGCGAATATTACTTGTGCAGCTCTTGGTGCTCGAGCGGATCCTGGGGAAGCGATGGCTCTATCTGTTGCCATCTTCCGAACTGTCGCATGCAGCGATTAGGATTGTGATGCTCAACAATCCAATAAAAAATAAGAGGACCGCGGTACAAATAGAACGGCTGACAAATTTAGAGTTGCAATGTTAGGTAGAAATTATAAATGTGATGACATGAATAAAAGAAAGAATACGACTTTACTATAATGTACCTGGTCCGCCCGGGTTGTTCTCGATAGGTCATGGTAAACAGATGCATATGGCTGCCAATTGACCATGTTATCCGTCAGTTTCTGAATCTGGTCGCGAGGGATACTTGGACCGGAGGTTGCACCATGGGACGAGTTTTCCCAATTGTGTGGGCCTTTCCATAAGTCAGCAAAGGCAAGGCATGTCTCTTCTGTTTCTGCGCCCCAGTTCGGTTGAGATCCCGGTAACGGCCGGTTAATTTGAAATTGGGTTCACGACCAGTGTTGCAGAAGCATGGTGGGACGATGCATGGAGGGACGATGCATGGAGTGGCATGAAGGACTGGATGTGAGGCACAGATTTCTATATAAATAGGCGAGAACAGCTCCGCCCAAGTTGTAATTCCTCGGCTCGTCCAAGTTTTCAATCATGCCAAGATACCACAGCGGTATTTCGTCCCAACTACTGTCAGCAAATATGGTATTCCCTAGCATGTCGAGGAGAAATCCATGGACATACCTAACCGTCAATTTTAAAATGTGAGTACATTATTCAAAATATCAAATACGAATAGGGTTGTAAATAAAAAAATACTAACCACTTCAATTGTTCGTCGTTCGCATCTGTTGGTAATTTTTTGAAGTGCTCACGGACAGCTTTTTTAGCGATAAGCATGTCGTTCGTATCATTTCTCCTCTTCTTCATGAACCCCTTCACTTCATTATCTTTCACGCCCAGCAAGTCATAAAGTCGGCCATGAAAACTCGCTGAGTTTGTAAATCCCGTTATCGGCTGCCCCGTAATAGGCAAACCCCAGAGACAACTCACATCCTCCAGAGTAACTGTAATATATTTGACTTGTCAGTAAGGAATAAAAGAAATATATTTAAATTAGTTAATACCTGTCATTTCTCCGAATGGAAGATGAAAAGTGTGCGTCTCCGGACGCCACCGCTCGACAAGTCCATGAATGAGGGCCGCATCGAGAGCGATATCGGGCAATGTCGCGAGCTGATATAAGCCCATTCGAATTAAAAATGGTGTGTACTTCTCATTATACTCACATTTGTGCCGATAATATCTCACGGTTAAAATCTCTTTACTCTAAAATAAGAAAAAAATTAATTACAATATTTATTTGATTACTTACAGAGTTATGAAAAACAAAATAAGTAAATGTTTACCACCTTAGACGCTTCAGATATCCTGGGATTACCGTGAACTATCCACAAAATGGGGCTAAATCTATGCTTAAGTACTGGGTCTGTCATACTACAAAATTCGAACAATATTGTACATCACCTTAAATTTTTCCAAATTATTATAAACCACTTGGTATTTTCTAAATTATTCTATACTATTTTGATATATTTTTTTTAATTATTCTACACTATTTGGTATTTTCTAAATTATTCTACAACATTTAGGAATTTTCTAAATTATTCTACACCATTTTGGTATTTTCTAAATTATTGTACATCATTTTGGTATTTTCTAAATTAATAAGACAATATTCTAAACCATTAAAACGAACTAATTAATTCTATTTTAAATTAAAATTAAAAAAATATAAATATAAAAACCTGAATCGCAGATCCAATAGATCAAACAATCAGAGCTCCGAAAGTATAACAGATTCCTAAAAAAAAATTAAATTAATCGAACAATTTTCTATATTACTAAGATAATTTTCTGCACCATTTCGGTAATTTCTAAACAATTCTAGACTATTTCGGTATTTTCTACATTATTCTAAACAATTTTGGTATTTTCTAAATTATTCTAGACTATTTTGGTATTTTCTAAATTATTCTACACCATTTTGGTAATTTCTGAACAATTCTAGACTATTTCGGTATTTTCTATATTATTCTAAATAATTTTGGTATTTTCTAAATTATTCTAGATTATTTTGGTATTTTTTTTAAATTATTCTACACCATTTGGTATTTTCTAAATTATTCGACAACATTTAGGAATTTTCTAAATTATTCTACACCATTTTGGTATTTTCTAAATTATTGTACATCATTTTGGTATTTTCTAAATTAATCAGACAATATTCTAAACCATTAAAATGAACTAATTAATTCAATTTTAAATTAAAATTAAAAAAATACAAATATAAAAACCTGAATCGCAGATCCGATCGATCAGACAATCAGAGCTCCGAAAGTATAACAGATTCCTAAAAAAATTTAAATTAATTGAACAATTTTCTATATTACTAAGATAATTTTCTACACCATTTCGGTAATTTCTAAACAATTCTAGACTATTTTGGTATTTTCTACATTATTCTAAATAATTTTGGTATTTTCTAAATTATTCTACACCATTTCGGTAATTTCTAAACAATTCTAGACTATTTCGGTATTTTCTAAATTATTCTAAATAATTTTGGTATTTTCTAAATTATTCTAGACTATTTTGGTATTTTTTTAAATTGTTCTACACCATTTTGGTAATTTCTAAACAATTCTAAACTATTTCGGTATTTTCTAAATTATTCTAAACAATTTTGGTATTTTCTAAATTATTCTAGACTATTTTGGTATTTTTTTTTAAATTGTTCTACACCATTTTGGTAATTTCTAAACAATTCTAGACTATTTCGGTATTTTCTAAATTATTCTAAACCATTTGAGTATTCTCTAAATTATTGTAGACTGTTTGGTATTTTCTACATTATTCTACACAATTTTCTAAATTTCTAATTTTTTTGAACATTATTCTAAAGTATCTAAATTTCAATATTTAAATAAATAAATAAAAAATTACCTTAAATAGTGCTGCTGTGAAAGAGACGCCTGATTTGTTTCTTCCCATATTTGAGCGGAGTATATAGGGTACACACCAAGTCCGGAAAATTTTTTTACGGTTTTGGGATAGTTCCGGAAAAAAAATTTCCGGTGATACCGTGTTTCCGGAAAAAATTATTCCGGTCCTAGCGAGTTTCCGGATAAAATTTTTCCGGATGTAGTGCTTAGTTCCGGAAAAAAAATTTACGGAATGGGTACTTTTCGAAAAAACCCAGCAATGCGGATATTTTTTAAAATTTTATATTAAATTTGAATATTAATAAAAAATTCGGTAGATTGTCCCTAACCATTCCCATGATACCTAATATGGGATTTAAACTGAGCAACCAGAGCCATTTTCCTTATTCTTTTTTCCCGAAGAGCGATTTGTTTGCACCACTCTATCTTGCTTGCCAATTCAACAAAATTTGAGGAAAATTTACGGAAACACCCTCTTAAATCTGTATTGTTTTCTATGAATGAAAATTAGAGAGGATGTTTTGGGGAATTTTTTTGATAAATCATAATTAAGAAAATGTTTTTTAGCATTCCAGCATGAGTTTTTTTTTTCAAAAACAAGAAGGACCGAAGGAGCCCTTCGGTCTCAAATTTTGCCTTTCCTCAAGACCTGATGAGCCCTCCGGTCTCCCGTAATTTTAACCGATTTGATTCATTACAATTCGGCATGCCGCAGAAGATCGAAAATTCAAAATAAATCAAGACCGAATGGTCGGTCCGGTCTCTCCCATAAATAACAAACCAAGACCGGATGGCCAGTCCAGTCTCTCTCATAAATAACAAACCAAGACCGGATGGCCAGTCCGGTCTCTCCCATAGTAAATCCAAAATGTAACGTACGCCTCTATCTGTCTCTCTCCCAATTGATATTATTTTCTGTCTTTGTCTCTCCCATTTTCTTCTCCCTTCCTTCTTCTCGCACCATTCTTTCACCATTGTTTTTTGAACTCTTCAAATTAATGTAATTTTAATTCTAATTATATAGATTTGTGTATTTTTGAAAGAAGAACAAGAAAAGCTTTAGATCTACAAGTTTCATTCAGTATGTATTTGATTCTTTTATTTCTAATAAATAATATGAAATTATGAATAAATGGTTAGAATAAATAGTTTATGTAATAATTGTAGTATAAATAAATAGTTTATGTGTAATTTTATCTTTTTGTGGTATAAATGATTTATGTAGTAATTATAGTATAAATAAATTGTTTATGTAGTAATTTATTTGCATGTAATATAAATAAATGGTTTATGTGTATTTTTTGTAGTAGTATAAATGGTTTATGTGTATTTTTTTTAGTAGTATAAATGGTTTATGTAGTAATTGTAGTATAAATAAATGATTTATGTTGTAATTGTAATATAAAAATTGATTTATGTAGTAATTTATTTGCAATTAGTATAACAAAATAGTTTATGTGTATAGTTGTATGAATGATTTATGTAGTAATTGTAGTATAAATAAATGATTTATGTAGTAATTTATTTGCATGTACTAATTTATTTGTATGTAATTTGCATGTAATATAAATAAATTGTTTATGTGGTAATTATAGTATAAATGATTTTTGTAGTAATTGTAGTAATCCATATTTATTTTTCTAGTGTAATTTAAGTTTATATAGTGTAACCATTAATTGTAGAATTATTTAGTGTACATGCATGTAGTAATTGTTGAATGATTTATTTTTTTTAGTATAATTTAGATTTTTGTAGTGTAATTGTAGAATAATATAAAGTAATAAAATGAATGTTACTAGTTAATTAGGTTTACATGTCGTGCATGTTAATATTGAATTGGATTTGCATGTTAATATTTTTTTGTATGTATTTATTTATATTGTAGTGAAAAATGCAAGATGAAGATTCTTTATTGCAGTTGCTTCCAACAGAAGTTAAAATGTATGTGGCGAATACGAGGGTATTTGTTTAATATCGGTTTGAATTTAAATTGACTTATTAAATTTTAGAATTCGAATTTAATTTTTGGTTAAACTTTTTTGCATGTCAATTATCATTTCAGCCCAAGTATGCACTGCGTCCTGATAGTGGCAAAATGGGCGTTGAATACCAAGAAAAGATGAAAGAAGGTTTAAAGAATTTAGGCTTGTATCAGATGGTTAATGTACCTCATTGTCTGATAGAAAGAGGATTCATTACTGCTCTCGTTGAGAGGTGGAGGCCTGAGACGAATACTTTTCATCTTCCGGTGGGAGATTGCATAGTGACATTGGAAGATGTTAGCTGTTTGTGGGGCTTATCTGTTACCGGTAACATTTTTTTTTATTGTTAATTTATACTTTTGTTAGTAATTGAAATTTTTTACTAGTATAATTTTGTTTAACATCTATGTTTACAGGAAGGGCTATCTCTGGATGTACCGATGATCATTATTCACAATTAATCTTAGATTGCCTAGGACATGAAGTGTATGATGGTTTTGAATGGGATGATAACGATTTTTATTATAAAAAAGGTGGAGCATGGGGGTAAACCCAACGAGAAAACAACAATCTTAAAGAACTATATGCGTCTTGTATGGTTGAGAACAAAATTTAACAAGCTGAACTTGGAACTAGTGGATGACCATGACATAATCAACCAGTACACACGAGCATATTTAATGAACTTGTTCGAGTCTATCATGTTTCCATATTCGAATTCAAGTTCTATCTCATTAATGTACTTACAATTCATGGAAGATTTGAGTCCTCAAGGTGTCAACTACTACAACTGGGGAGGTGTTGTGCTCGCTTGCCTGTATCGCAAGTTGTCACACGCGTTTCCAGATATAAACCAGCTTCAATTCATGATCCATTACTACTACTGCAGATGTGGTCTTGGACTCGGTTTGATATAGACCGGCCCATACCACATAGCCCAGAATTTGGCAACGAAGTCATGGATGAGAGACTGGCTTTTGGAGCAAAGTAGACTATTCCGCATGATTGGGGTGGTAACCCTAGGAGAGGTACATTTTAATAATAAATATTATATTTTTTTCATATAAGTTTGTGTTGATTCAATATGTAATTGTCATGTGTTTACAACTTAGGCACAAAGCAATATCGAGATCAGTTTGAGCGTTTGAAGGCCAATGTTGTCAACTGGAGGCCGTACAGGGGTTACTAATACCTCCAACCTTCGGTCGGGATAAGAGACCAAGCATTCTTTACATGTCGCGTGTGGTGCATCCATTTATGGGTGGTACAGATTCACCTTCCCGAGAGGGTTTTTCGGCAGTTTAGGTTATTTCAAGCAGTTCCTCCGTCGGCTCCGCCATCCTTCCAAGATCTTGAAGAGATTCGCAAATGGACACAACTGGATGGGTTGTATGGTGACGAAACCTCTGCGGACTGGAGCAAACATTTTAGTGAATATATCGCGGCACCTTCTCAGAATTTTGTAACTCAGTATGAAAATAGAGTCCTTACTCCTTATCTTCCGGATAGGTACGATTTAATTTAAGATAGAAAATAAAATATCTACATTTAACAATGCTATGAAATAGTTAATAAGTTTTATTTTTTCCCAAGGTATCATGAGTATATGGAATGGTTCTTCATCAATGGCATGTATACAATTTTTTAGCGTCAGGCCAATCCTGAAATTCTAAGCCAGGCAATGCCCGAACCAGGAGACGTTGCAAATCTTGGGTATGTCTCATATGCCATAATTCAAGCTCAAACCGTAAGTATTTTAATTTCTCTTTTTAATATATGAACTTATTTTGTTGTATCACAAAAATTATTTTTTAAATATATCATTTTCTTGTAGAGATTCCGCCAATTGAACCAGACCGCCAAAGGAATTAGCATGGTGCAGACACCCTGACAGAAGGCTTTTGGACTCCTCTTGCTTGAAAGTAGTCGCGATGTCCTATCTGATCTCAGGCATATCACACTGTTCATGGCCATGCTCAAGGAGGCAGGACTTCCAACTGATCTTAGAGATATTAACGTCAGCGATGATCTTTGCGACCAAGCACCAATTAATCCAGAGGTCCATGTTCCTAAAGGTGCCATGTATGCTAATCCAAGTGATATTTTCGAGTCATTACAAAATATTAGGATAGACGGGTGTGCCATAGGAGATGGTGGTGCCTCGGCATCAACGGTAAATCCTACTTGCCGTCATAAAAAAAACCCAACAAATATAGCGACTCGAAATTCAGAGCTACTAGGGACAAAGAACGTATAGATGAAGACGATGACTGAGTGTAGTTGTGTATGTTTTGTGTATGTTTTAACTTGTATATTTTGTGTGAACTTGTATGTATGTTTCATTAATTTGTATGTTTTGTGTGAACTTGTATGTTTTGTGTATGTTTTAACTTGTATGTTTTGTGTGAAATTGTTTTCAGAAAGCAGTTTTTTGAGAAAAAAAAACATAGTCTTCTAATTAAGAAAAAATATAATCTTCTAGTTAAAAAAAATAGTCTTATAGTTAATAAAACATACCAACTTAATATTCTAATTAAGAAAACACACCAACTCATAATTGTTCAGCGTTCTTTACGTCTAAATATTCTACGCATCATACTACTAGTTGTAGGCCGGCTACTAGATGGTCGACTACCAGATGGCTCTGCTTGGCTACCAGATGATCGACTACCAAATGGCTCTGCTTGGCTACCAGATGGTGGACTAGATGGTGGACGGCTACCGGATACGCTTCTTCGTGAACCTTGTATAGCAGTTGCCTCTGCATACACAACGGATGGGTCTGGACGTGGACCAGATAAGCTTCTTCGTCTTCCACCAGTTGCTCCTTTTAAATAATGACAAAAAAAATTATTAGGTGTGTCAAATAATTAAAATATTAAATCCCTATAATCAATAATTTCCAACCTGAATTTCTTGTTCTATGAGATCCCTCTGTATGCTGTGCTCCATTGCGTGGCCTAATTCGAGCTTCCATATCATCCATAGAATTAGGAATTCTCTTGTGCTTCCTCCTACCCTTATTAATTTTATTTGTGTCTGATCTGATTATAGGTGCTCCCACGTCAAATGGCCAATTGTGGGCGTTACCAAAGCTGAAAAAATTACCTCTCCATGTGTTGACATAATTTTCAATGATATAATATTGGCTTACATAGTTCATCGGATTTAGACGGAACTGACAACACACTGCTATGACATGGTCACAAGGAATGCCAGTAAATTACGGTTTTTGACACTCACAAATAGGCATCCGCCCTCTACTCTTGAAAATCAAACTTCATACTTCATATCTCCCTTCACTCCCTACAATGGAATAATCAAAATAATTAAGTATTACAATTTATAAATTTAAACTGATAATTTAAGTAAACAACTGATATACCGTTCTGACGACTCCATCATGAAGTATGACCTCATAAACGTTGGGTCCCATTGGTATCGCTCGATGCTGCTTTCCTTTCTTAGTCTGATATTCTAAAACTGATAATATATTTTATGATAATCTCATTCCTCTTTGAACCCACTATTGAGCTACCTTACCTCTTCTGAAATACCAATCCACAATTTTGTAAAATGTGCGCTCAACTATTGCTATTACAGGCAGTTGGCGAGTCACTCAAAATACATTGTTTAAGGATTCTGATCCGTTTGTAGTCATTATACCCCACCTATTAAGGCCTCCGTCATGACATTGTGCTCATTTATGGAGTTGCAAAGGCTCTTCTTCGAGATTTTGCAACCGTTTACCACACCACATGACATACTGATGAGTAGTAATACTCCTACCTTTTTATCAAATCTATACCCTCATTAAACCTCCAAGGTTTCATCTTACAAACAAATTTCTTGAATATTATTTTTATCATTTGGTCCTTGATATCTCCATATTATATCTAATTTATGTCCCCAATTTACATTGAAACATGTGCTTTAAAGCCTATAAATATGGACTTTTACTATCAATGTGGTACTGCTATGCTTTGTTTGGTATTTTGCAGGAAAAAGGGCGAAAAACTGGATCTGACAACTTCTTATACGGCCCGTATGACATCCCCTGCGGGCCGTACAAGATCTGCCCAACCACACAGAAAGTTCCACAATAAAGGCACAAGTCTCTAAGACAAAGCACAGGCATACGGCCCGTAGGACGCTAATTCAGAAAATTCAGCTGGAATCTGAAATGAGCATAATTTAAGGAGGCCGAAAATGAAACCTCTAGAGGCGTGATTTGGGGCATTAAAGGAGATATTCCACACCAAAAAAAGAGGATTCACCACTGGGACTTGGACAAGCTTTCTTGGAGAAAAAGACAAGGGGAGGAAAAGAGGAAGAGAGGTGAAAAACGCGAGCTTGCAACGGATCTTCAAATTTTTCACTGTTCTATCATGAACTCTTTTATTTCTTGTTATTTATGTCATCTTATGAACATGAGTAACTAATTTACTTCGTTTCTAGGGCTAAGATGTAGTTTCTAGTTTAGTTTTGTTTGCATGCTACTTGGATTTTGTGTTGAATGCTTTGTTTTTACTTTGTTGAGTAGTATTTTTATTGCTTTATTTGTGGTTGCTTGAATTGATTAGTCATCCCGTTAGATGAATGCGCACATCTAAGTGTTAGGAGCCAAGTCTATGACATTTAATCCAACCCAATAAAGTATATGAAGTAGGATAAAACTAAGGAGTACCCGAAAAGTGAAACTTTCCTTGAGGCGAAAGTCCTTGGATACTTTTAGTAAACCAACAAGTAACTTAGATAAATTAGGCCAAAATGCGAAGGTTGGGGTTTAACGCATCTAAGAGGGAAGTATTTGAGTCCAGTAATCGGGTACTAGGCCAAAATGCTAAAAGTTGACGTTAGGTATCTAGATCTGGTCAATAGAAATCCTAAACATTAGTATCAGCACAGAAAACAGTAGCTGCAACATCAACTCGAGTGCCATACGGACCGTACGGGAATCCATACGGGCCGTATGCCTCGGGGGTGAACAGAAATGAAATCTGAACCCTGGAAATGTCTTTTTATCAACTGAAAATAACTTTAATTCTTTTTATTGTCTTTTAAACTTATCATAAATCAGTAGAATTGTTAGAATTAAACCAAACCAATTTCTCTCACTTCTAGAATCTCAAGTAATTTTAGGATAAGTCCGATTATTTTCTTCTGTCCCTGCAGATCGATACCTGAGCATACTCATCGATAGGATAGTTCACTTGCTATCTGATTTGACAGAGTGTAACAAAGGTTTAAAAGGTATAGCTTTCTATACTAAAACTTTGTAGCATATATTATGTGCAAACAGTCCTTACATAGCTTGTAAACATTTGACACAATATGTTGAAAACATAATCGATGAACTGCTTCACCCCTTTCCTCACACCACCCTAAGTTTGGTCTATCAAACACTGAACGAATGGCAGCATGCTGGTCTGATATAATGCAGATCCAACCAGGACCGACAATATTTTCACGTACAAATTGCATAAACCAGCCCCAATTGGATGAACTCTCCTCATCCGCAATCCCGAACACAATTGGTAATAATTGTTGCTCTGCATCATAAGCGCATGCCATGAATAATTTCCCTCTATACCTGCCGGATAGGTGTCCAGCATCTAGACTTATAACTGGTCAAAGATATGGCCAGGATTCAATGCATGGACCGAATGTTGGGTTTTTGTGGGTGGAAAACCGACAAAACCCTGTACTGGCTTAGATGTGAAAAAATGCGTAAAACAAAAATTTTCACGTCTAACCTAAGCCTAGGATCTATCTCCATGATTGATTTCTAAAACTAAATTTATTTAACATTTAAATAAATTAATATAACATTATACCTTGGTTCCAAATTCAAATTGGAACTGCTAACAGCTTTGTCTCGCTACTACTGCTGCTGCTCCTCCTCCTCGGACAACAACACCAGAGGTCTAGTGCCTCTATCAGTAATCCACCAGGAATGATCAGAGAGCAAGTATTTCTCCTGCCAGAAATACTATACTTGCAGCATTCACTTAAACAAGTTGTCTCGCGTTCTGCAGATACCCTGATTTACAACTTATGTATAAAAGCATGGTTACCGCTGACTATGCAAGATTACAACCACTTACCACTCAAATATATACGTCTATATCTATATATTTATAACCTCACACTATTTGAGAGGAATTCCAAGAATCAGAGGAACCTGGCTTCCGCAGAACGTTCAGCCAGCTTTCCAACTCAAGCTTGGAAATGAAATGGTATGCCTTAGAACCAACCCTCCACCCCTATTTATAGCATGTATAGGGCGTTTTGAACAGTATATGAACAGTAGGTCGGTTCGGGTAAATTACCAAAATGTCCTTTGGCCCAAAAAAGGTCCAGAATGAATAGTTATGGGCCTGAAAAGGCCCGAAAAGGCCTAGAAAGGCCCAGAAAGATCCAGTAAAGCTCAGTACAAATGGTTATTGGGCTTGACATTTTAGGCTTTGATTTGGGCCCAGTGTGAATAGTACACTGGCCCAGAAAGGCCCAATATGAATAGTATTAGGCCCAAAAAGGCCCAGAATGAATAGTATCAGACCTGAGCTTTTGGGCTTCAACTCTTAGGCTTTTATAATTATATTCTAAATATAATTAAAGCCCAAATATACTATTCAATATATATATATAATTCTTCTCAACAATTATATTTCATTTGCGGTTGTAACAATAATTACATAACGTGTCATACACGCTTATAATTTTAATATATTTAAGCCTATCATCTCTATGATATTTCTATATTAATTATAACATTTATAATTAATATTTTTCCATCTTATTTATTAATTATAACTATGTATAATTAATAATAAGATTCTCTGATCCCGTTCTTGTGCGGTGTGACCTAATAGGATCTGTGTTATGTTGGCAGTAGAGTTAAAACTTCTACAGATCATAGTTGGCACCTGGCAATGCACTGTGACTCCCAATTATACAGATGATGTTGTCCAGTACAATATCAAGATCCTGCAGTAAACTTATTAATTTACTTGTGTTAATTCTTCCGTCTCATAGTAACAGATCAAGTTCAGGGTAGGTATGTGTCATCCCTGCAAACCAAATCTTTTCTTGATCTTGAGTAGATTATTTTATATGATTAATCTCTATTAACCATACGGCATGCATATAATCCTACTCCTATCAAGGGGCCCAGTGTTACTATCACTCGTATAATGATACGAGGGACGATAGTACTTTTGGTGAGCATCTCTTCCTCCACATAAGTCATGTATACTGAAATGCTACCTTTATAACTCCCTTTTACGAATAACGTTTGATAACATTTACAAGTACACACTTCTCATGTAGGAAAGACCACACCTCATACTTTAGAACTTAACACGAATGAAACTGTTAATGACACAAACACATTACCATATAATGTTTCATTCTTGGTCAGTCAAATATCATGTTCACAACATGTATCTATGTGATTAAATGACAACTCCTTGTCTATGGTCTGTAAAACTTGACCATCATTTAATTCACATACTAACCTCCTTATGGCTAATTAGTGTTCCTACTAATTACCACGGTTAGTGACAATTTAGAGATTTTATCATCTATATTATGAAGTTTTACAATTCAAGTCATGAACTCAAATGATTCATAAAAACAATAACAATCAAGGAACAAAATGATTTATATTAATCATCTAATTCATGAATAAAATGATTGACTTTTAGATTACTACCCTAGCACCGAAAGCCCATGCTACATGGGTGAAAATACGGATGCCAATTTTTGTAGATGGTTCGTGCTCAATTACGTATATTGTGCCTGGGGTGGACATCTGGATTGCATCGAGCAGAGAAGGTAGCAGTTTGTAGGCTTTTTCCCAAAAACCAAATAAACCAACAATAGCCAACTCCCTCCCTCTCCAAATCTTGTTGTATAAAGGCTGAACCATTTTGTATTTATTTCTAACTGCAAATCGACATGCTTTAATTGACATCTCCAAGTCCTCCTTTGGACCAGGTTTGATTATATCTACAATCATCCTGGTAATCAGCTGACAACTGTCAACTTTACAAGCAATACTGTAATAATTATGCTCGTATGGGTTTATTGCAATTGTCCAATTTCCTGTCTCAGTAGTTTTTGCATATAACCTCCATGGACACCCCTCTACTTTACATATAACAATATAGCCAGCACGATTAGTATGGGTTTGTTGTAATTCTAAGTTATGATCTAGGAAAAATTCACCTAACTGGGATTTAAGATCGTCTTTGGATTCAAACATCTGTCCCACTGAAAATTGACCGTCAATTCTAGGTGGATAATCAAAAAATGCTTTATCCTTGTACGGCATTGACACATCGTCATTAAATGTCATAAAAGGATGCTGCAATCCTCGATTAATAAAGGGAATAGACATTTCCCACTCCTTCATTACATCTTGTATTCTAATTTGATCCTTTATTTCAACCATGTCATCTTCCCCGACAACTTGGTCACTAAGGTCAGAGTTTGTGTCTGAGCTAGTATCATTATTCAACTCGTGAAAATAACTTACCATATCATCCATTATCAGTATTTTAGGGGGGTCATCAAAATATATGGGTGAATCAAACACCGTTGTGTGTCTACTACTTCCAGGTACACTACTCGGATTTGGGTCATAATTGGTCTGACTAACAACTGGTACTGACTCAACCACTAATTCAAGAAGTTTAAATTCAGTACCGGAGTGGCATGTCCAAGCACCATGTGTCATATGTCTTCGCGGTCTATGTTAAATAACTGGTATTGTTCTGCTGAGTCAGGTGGTGCCGTGTTCAAACGAGCCCTGATTGTCATATCGAACTGGCTAGGGAGTAAACGAATGCCAACATATATGTGTTTTCTTAGCTCATCAAAACTTGTTGAGTTAGTGACAGGAAATGTGCAGGTCGGTGCGTCTGAAATTTCGCATCTATGATAAACATTTATTATTACTCCAGACATTATCTAAAAAAAAAAATTAACAATCAATCATCGATATTATTTTTAATTTTAAGACTACTACATACATACTGTAAAACAGACTTCTCGACACTATAATACTTTAAAACCTAAACTTATAAATAAATAAAAGATACTAAAATTTTTAATTTTGCAATTTTACAGAGTGATCAAATCCATACTTTAACACTACTACATACAAATTGTAAACAAAACTCATCAACATTGTAAAACCTAACATATCAAATCCATACCATCCAAAGCGATTAAATTTAGCCATTTAAGTAACTAATTTTTAATTTTACAACCTTATAACTACTGTAATTAAAAAAAAACTTACTACAATCTTTAGATGAAAGCTACCAACATAGAAGAAGCCAATCTGTAACAACACAATATTTTAGTGGAGCTTGATTATCAGCTTAAAATGACGGAGAAGAAAAAATTTACAAGATTAAGTTTCTGAGTTTATGTTAGACTGAGGGGAGAAAAGATGATTTATAGAAAGAAGAAAAGAGAAAAAAAAACGTGGCTGCACAGTCATCGCACCGACGCACCCAAAAACAATAAAAATTGGTGAGACCGGAACCTCCTAGTCTTGAAAAGAAAAGAAAAAAAGTGAAAAAAAGAAAAAAATGATTCGCTGCACAGTCCGCCGCACCATCAATAAAAAAATGTGAAAATAGTGACAAAGTGTTAAGACCGGAGGGCTCATCCGGTCTCAAGGAAAGACAAAATTTGAGACCGGAGGGCTCCTCCGGTCCTTGTTTTTGAAAAAAAAAAAACGCTCATGTTGGAATGGTAAAAAATATTTTCTTAATTATGGTTTATCAAAAAAATTCTGTTTTGGGAGAACATTTTTGTCTCCCAAAAATATTTTTGGAAAAAATACGGATAAGTATATCAATTGGAAAAAGAGATAATATTTTGGGAGACAAAAATGTGCTGTATTTTGTGAGTGTAGTAGAGAAGACCTGAGCTAGGAGTCTAGGGCCTATGAAAGGAGGAGAGAGGAATGAATTTTGATACTTTATACTTTAAAAAACACCACGGGTAATAAAATAATAGCATAAAATAATAAAAAAAAAACGAAATGAAATAATAATAATAATAATAATAATAATAATAATAATAATAATAATAATAATAATAATAATAATAATATATGAGCACGGGCAAACATCTAGAAATTTAGTTTTAAAGTGGATGCTCAAAATTTTTTGGGAAGTAAAAACTCCCAATTAAAACTGTATTGAACAATTTTTTTTTAACTTAATGTTGGAGGTCAAGTCAGTTAGCCATCAAACTATTTAATATCGGCGGAATTTTTTCATTCAGATTTGAAATATGTCGTGTTTATCACTAGATATTGTCTTTATCACTAAATCAAAAATTAATTCTCAAAATTATATTGAACTTTCATATCGTGTTTTATAGTATTGACTTAAAAGATTTTAAATCACTAGCGACCAACAACTTTCAATTTATTAGAAAAAAAAAGTAGGATTTGTTCCGATATGTTACGATTATAGTTTTGTCATTTCAAAAATAAGTTTCAATTGGCATTTTTAGAATGGGCCTTCCTTATTGGTAAAGTAGAAAAGAAATTACAAAATTGAAAGGTAGTCTCCTTTCTATTGAGGGGAGATTCACTTTAATAAATTCAGTATTATCTTCAGTACCATTATATTTTCTATCTATCTATAAAATTTCAGATTATGTCATAGCTAAAATTTACAAGATAAGCTCAGCTGGAAATGAGAAGCAAATGACAAATTTTCAGTTAGATCCATCTATAAAATCCTCAATTTCAGAGGAATCATACCAAAAAAATACCATACTATGGTGAACAGTTCTCATACCCATTAAGATTAGAATTTTTATGTGACTTATCCATAGAAATAGGATTTTAACCACTAATAACCTCAAAAAAAAAGAGTGGGTAGGACTTGAACAATGCCAGTTTTGCCAACAACCTAACACCATTAATCACCTCTTCATTACATGTCAGTTTCCCAAACAAGTATGGTTCTATTTAGGAGAATGTCAAAATACCAGTATTTTTTTGGACTTAATTTTCAGATGTTATTAATTTTGCTAATCAACTGCCAAACACTCATAGAACAACCTTCTTGTTAGTGTTCAGTGCAGTAGCATGGACTTTGTGAAAATATAGAAATGAGGTTTGCTTTGAAAAAACTAAGAAAAAGACAGTTAGACAAATCATACAGCTGCTAACCATTTCTCTTGTGCATTATTGGGAAGGCAAGGTGCAACCAAATGTTGCTTCTTCCACTGCTATGTGACTTCCAGAGGACATGGATGTCCTTCCTCTTGCCAGCTGGCATCCAGATGAAGAGAGTGCTGACAATACAAGAGATGAAGATCAGGGGCTACAAATTGTGATGAGTAGTGTCAAAGTTTGGTCTATGGCTTTTCAGCCAAGTTTTGTGTGTATCTTCTTTAGCCTCAGCCTCAATGTGTGGCTTAGTCATAAACATGTTAGAAGTTATATTTTAGTATCCTCTCTACTGTTTTTGGTTGATTTTAGTCATTCTGTTCTCAGTGACTATGCTGCATGGTGACGGTTTCCAGCTTTTATGCTGATGTTTTTGTTGTTGAATGGTTACATGTTTTAGGTGAACTGAACTCAAAGCTGTAACTTAACTGTTTTTCTTTAATGGAAAATGGGCTTTGGCTTTTTAATCAAAAAAAAAAGCTTCAAAATTATTCATCTGTTGATAAAATGTCACTTTGTTCGATTGCAATGAAAACAATCATGGTGTTAAAAATACTAACTTTTTTATCAGAGATAATTGCTACCGAAAGAAATTAGAGGAGGTTAAACAAAATAGTAATAATAAAAGCAATAACCATAACGGCAATTAATAATAGTAATAGTAATAAAATAATAATAACAATAATAAAGCACAACACTAGTGGAAAAACTGGAATTAATATCGACATATCTGGATCGGCTATATGAAACAACCGATACTAATACCTATTTGGATGGGTTTTTTCAAAAAAACTGATCCTAAAAACTATTCATATCGGCTTTTTAAGTGAACCGATCTTAATACACTACTAGAATCCCCAATATTAGCAAGCGTAGGAATCGTTATTAGCAAGCGTAGGAAGCCCCCTTGCAATAAAAATAGAGCTTTTGAATTTCGCTGATTAAATTAATATTGTTGCAACGGCAGGCGCTTGCAAATAATCACGCTTGCTAATGTCTTCCACTGGCCCTTGCTAATGTCACATATTCCCCCTTGCAAATAATAAGACCCACCCCAAACACCCCAGATATTATTTTTTGCAAGGGCAACCGTTGCAAATAATGTTTAGAATTGTGTTTATATTATTTAATTGTGAATGCCTAAACTATTTGCAAGCGTCGCCGTTGCAAATGTATTTAGAGTGGGTTTTTATATTATTATATTTTGAAAGACCTTATTATTTGCAAGGGCCACCGTTGCATAAGTTCTTAGGATGCTATTTATAATATTTTATTGGTAATGCCATATCTATTTGCAAGGGCCACCGTTACAAATGTTTAACCATATTTTTTAATATTATTCTATTATTAAAGTCAAGAATATTTGCAAGGGCCACCGTTGCAATTGAGTTTAGGTTTCAGATATATTAGTTTATTGTGAAGGGCTTAACTATTTGCAAGGGGCACCGTTGCTAATGTTTTATAAGTTTCGGTTTATATCATTTTATTATAAAAGGAGGAATTTATTAGCAAGGGCCACCGTTGCAATTGTTTCTGACACCCTTAGAAAGAGAAACACACCTAAATTTGATATCTTGTGACACAATAAATATTAATACAACAATCACATAAATTCGAAATATTAATATAACCACAACAGAATACAATGTTATATTTCGAAATACTAATAACCAAAATACCATATTAATTAGCTTGTGAAGATTCTGGAATGAAAAAAACGAAAGGGTGCCATTTGAAGGGGTGGATTCATTGCTTGTAATTAACATCCACAACATAATACAATTTTATAATTCGAAAAATTAATATAAAAAAAAAACATATTAATTAGCATTGGATGTGAAGGGGTGTCACCAGTAGATTCTGGAATGAAAAAAACACAGGTGTTTATGAAGGGTTTATGAAAGGGTGGCATGTGAAGGGTTGAATTCATTGCTTGGGCAATGAAGGGTTTATGCCTTGACACTATTTAATTAGAACTTGTTGCTGTCTTCTCCCCCATAGTAATCTAATATGCAACAAACACCATATTAGAGTTTTCATTAGGATTAGAAAAAAGCAATTTAAAGAATGGAAAATCCTAATCCTAATCATACTCCTCTTAATCCTAATCCTAATCATCGAAATTCTCATTCTAATCATCCCAATCCTAACCCGGTGCCCGTTATTGTGCAAGTGGCTGACGGGTTAATAATCTATAACAGGCCAATGGTGACTCAACCTGGAGATGGTTCTGAATGGAGAGTACCGGATCCTCCAGTGCATGAGATTGGCTCTTCGGATGAAGAAGTGAATTTGTTTGGACAGAGCCCGGGCACCCCTGATCAGATGACTCCGAGGAGAGGGGGGTGGATCCCTCTGGCCTCAGCAGTGATTTCTTCGGTTTAAAATTAGGATTGGTGGGGTTGGGTCCACGGAAGGTTTTAACCGAGGAAACCGACTCAGGACTATTCTGGGAGGAGAGGGGAGCAGAGATTGGAGCTTTAGGGGCTGACTTGGGACATTGCTGAGGGGTTGGAGCAAGTTTTTCAGGATTGAGCCGCTTCGATCTTCTAGGCGGTACCTGCCGGTATCGAGGGGGTGTTTTTCTTTTGAGCTTTTTCAGCGGCTGCATTTCAGCACCCGTCGCTGCCTGGTTAGCCACTGGTGGAGCAGCCGTCCCAGCCTGGGTCAGTGGTGGCAGAGCATCCGAGGGTGGCTGAGGCTGCGCCAGCGGAGGACCCGAAGCTGCCTGGGTCGGCTCTGACGAAGCAACCGTCGCTGCCTGAGTAGCCACTGGTGGAGCAGCCGTCCCAGCCTGGGTCAGTGGTGGCAGAGCATCCGAGGGTGGCTGAGGCTGCGCCAGCGGAGGACCCGAAGCTGCCTGGGTCAGCTCTGACGAAGCAACCGTCGCTGCCTGAGTAGCCACTGGTGGAGCAGCCGTCCCAGCCTGGGTCAGTGGTGGCAGAGCATCCGAGGGTGGCTGAGGCTGCGCCAGCGGAGGACCCGATGTTGCCTGGGTCGGCTCTGACGGAGCAACCGTCCCGGCTTGGATTGTTGAACCCGTCGCTGCATTCAAATCAGATGGCTGAGGCTGAGCAACCGTCCCGGCTTGGGTTGTTGAACCCAAACCAGCCCTCATTTTCATTTTCGGCGGCTTGGGTCGCCAACCCGATCTAGTCACAACCGGAACAGTCCGAGTGAGACTCTCAGGTTCTCGTCTAACTTTGGGTGGTGGTGACTGTGGCAAGGGACCGTGAATCATCCCCGTGTCAGCAGGCCCGGTACTGGGCTTGAGCCTAGGGGATTTCCGGAGCTGGTCTGTGTCAGCCATGATAATCTGTGACAGTTAAATCTGTTTAGTTACTGAACAATTGAATACTGTATAAATTTAACACTTATAGAATATATCGTTGTATTTTGAGAAAATTCACAAGTATTACGTCATTTTTATATCTATCTCCAATCTTTAGTCTATAGTACAAAAAAATTGGAAATATTGATGATGCATATTCATTATAGATTCTAAGTGAATATAATTTAAATATAGTTTGCATTGTCCTATGTGAAAGCATGGTGAAATTGGAGAGAATCTGATAACAGTGGCCATGATCTTAGGGGCAAAACAACAGAACAACTCCTTCTCAGTACCTTAAAAAAAAAACAAGTGCCTTAACAGAAACCCTTGAATCAAACATGGTAGAATTTTCAGAATGCATCTAAATTAAGAACCTACATATTGGTACTGCTATGCACAGAAATGCCTCATCGGTAAATACAAACCTAACCTAATTATACTATGTAGAAAACATTATAATATAATTACTGGTATCGTAGCTATGAATTAGATCAATGAGAAGAGCTAATTGCTTGGGGTATAATTCACTTACATCAGTGTTCTGATCTACTGATGAGTTGGACCAGAATTAACTCCTTGGAATAAAATGCGGCTTGCTTAGAACTGGTTTAAGAGAAGTGAGCAAAAGAAATTAGGAATTATGAGCAAACTAAACCACAAATGCATTTTTTATTTATATCTTCAACAGATACTTGCATTTTTGCGTAAATAATTCAAGTTATTTCAAATTAATAATTGATACAACTAATTTATGGTACTGAAAACATAAAAGTGCTTTCTTGATTATTCAAAAATTACCAAGATCGCAAAATCTATGTACTTATCCCTAAACCCTAATTTCACATTTCAATTATAAAATATAATTATAACTTGTAGACAGACCTGTTTCACCCAGCTCTCGGAAAACCCTAATTTCACATTAAAAATTTGCTGGTAAAGACAACATATTTTGGTGAAAAATTAAAACCCTAGATCGATGAAAACTTAAAAAGAGTACCTAATACATGATTGCGACCTCCTTAATCAGATAATGGCACGTTGTTTGTCGAAACTAATCCGATCTCCGATCGGCGGAGTAGCCGCCGTCCTCTATTCAAGATGAGAGAGGCGAGAGAGTAAAGAAATGCTGTCGGAGCGGCTGAGAGAGGGTTCCGATTTGAGAGAGGCTGTCGGAGCGGCTGAGAGAGGGATCCGATCGGGTGGGTATCGGAGCAGCTGAGAGAGTTGAGAGAGGGAGACAGGGTGAGTTGAGAGAGGCGGTAGGGTTTTGAAAAATAGAGAAAGGTGAGAGGGTTTTGAAAAAAATGCTAAGTCCAAATGATTTGAATGCCCTCTGCCTCGCATTTACTCAGATACATCTGCTCCCTCCCCGTTGCTACCACTGCGGTAAAGTACATTTTATTTTAAAATCTTAGCCATCTGATGTCATTCTGCACGGATCTTGATTGAATAAAACCCCATCACATATGGCGGATTTGAATTAGCCAATCCTAGTTACTTGAGAGGAGAGTAAGCGCTTGCTCTTATTCCTACAGATGGATGCATCCATTGCGAATCAGAGCCATTGATTGCCTATCAAACTGCTCAGAATTACTGTCAAGCATATTTTTTATAGTGCATGTACAGAAATGGTTATCAATAATTCATAAAATATAAATTATATATTTTTTAAAATATTCTCTACACAAATAATACATGTAGTAGTTATTTTTATTGAATATCATCGTCATTTGCATGTTTGAACCTTCTAATAACTTCCCAACCGTTGGTTTTCGCTTTAAATCTCAACGGTCGATTTGCATTAGAACCTCGTTTAATTGGTTTGAAGATGATCAAAGTAAAGAATTTAACATAGTGAATAAAATAAAAAAACATTTTCGACCCGAATAGGCCTCGATCTAGCGATAAGTGTTTATAACCGTACGATATTCCATTGTTCCGTTGGTTCGATGGATAGGGTAATTAACATCAAACTTAATCAAACTTTCCAAGAATCAATTAATTACAATAAATTTCTATTTGAACGGTTTCGATCGATCAAGGAAGCAATTATATTAACAATCCTTTAGGTTATCATGCAACCATAGTTCTTGTTACATGTTCATCTGTATATGGTGTAAGTGTTTTAGAGAAGACTATTTATTTCATTATATCAACATCACTTGTCAAAATAAAATGATAATATAATTTACACCGTCAATCATCGATTATGTCCTAAATTTCGTCAATATCATTTTCAACTAATTTTATTCCAAAATAATTTGAATAATTTTATAAGTACTGTTGATTTATCTAATTATCAACTCAATTACGAGTTGTTACACACAAACAAAAACCTTATTCTTTTTACAAAATGTTAAATTCAAATACATATATATGTCTATGACCTTATTTACTATTATTTTTATAGTATAAATAAGTGCAAATTTATTATTATGTTATTTACTCTTCTTTCTACAAAATAGTAAATTCAAATTCGAAGGAACAAAATACTGAATTCAGATACAAATATCTTAATTTATTAAAAATAGTAAATTAAAATACATAAATTATAAATTGTATAAATTTTATAAATTCAACTGTGCAAATAAATTTAGTAAATCCCTATACCCCTAAATCCCTAATCAAGTAAGCAATGGCACAACAGATGATTTCTGAGAAATGATAACTTGTCATTAACAGAGCAATAATAGCTTTGTGCATTGCACGTCTTACTCTTTTAGACCTCCGAATAACACTACCAGTGTATTACATGAAGTGAAAGAAGCTCTCTGTATAGCTGCGAAATTAGGTTTTCCCCCCATACTTCCCCCTAGAAATTTCATTTCCCTCCAAAGTCATCATCATATCGGAGCCCCTAATATACCTCATATCATACGATATAAACATGAACGGTTGAGATTGGCAATGACGCACGTGTCTAGATAATGTTCTCATCATGATTTGTGCCCAACTTAATGTAACGACAAAGATTCGATAATTTACCTGTCGCCTTCGGTTAGATATCTCAGAGGAGAAAAAGACTTCCCCCGACTAAAACCCCTTCCCCCGCTTCTCTCATCCATACCCTCATTTCATATCGACCCCTAATTTTTCAAAGAAAACCTAAGTAGTGGTCTCGCCTCTCTAGCAGCACCATTGATGACCTTGCTGGACTTTTAGGTCTCATCGGTTTCGAAAACACTGCAACAACAGCACCTCTGGTTGTAAGTAATTTGTATCTGGAACGTATTACCTCTAGTTGCTTATTTCTCGTTTAAGTACTCTATGTTGCAAACCAACTCGAAATCTTTTAAAAATATGGTTTTGTTTTCATTGCATGCAAGTGCTAGAGTTTAGCTGAAATGGGTTTTTGTTAACATGTACCAATATTCACACACTTCTCTGAAATTAGAAAGAAAGGGTTACGATTTGTATATTTTGGCAAATAACACAATTTATCCAAATTATTTTGGGTTAATTTTGGCCATCACCCTTCAATACATCTCCAAACTCTTAGTTGTTTACTAATTTAGCTATTTTTCATTTGGTAACACTCTTTCTCATGGTACCAGTATGGGCGACTTCACACTTGTTACAGAAAAAGGGCAATTTTGTCTTCTAGTTTTTTTATTCAAAGTTTAATCAATATTTTTTATAATTTAACTAGAGATAATTTAGAATTGATTAAGTGTCCGCTAAATAAGACATCATTGTAAGAGTTAAGGGACAAATAAGTCCAATTTAAGACTTGAAGGGTAAATAAGAAATTGGAGAACAATTTTACCAATTCTAGGAGATTAATCCAATTTTTTTAATCATACTCATATTTATTTGTTAATATTTTACTAGTAATTAACTAATATATCATTAATTTCTAAATTTTCTGCTTACTTAAACGGTTCTTAAGGGTTACACTTAAATTGACAACAAAGTTAAACTTGGTTCTTGTTGACAATATTATCATAATTCATTCAAAATGATGAAGGGTTACACTTAACTTGGTTACACTCAAAACTAAATATAATTTTGATAACATTTATCTTTCTATAGGTAGACAGAACAATATGCCTCCTCGAAAATCGGCTCTGAAAAGGTCAAAGGCAGCTACATACAAAAAGAGAAAGCAAGCAACCGATGCCTCTTTGGAAATTGGGGGCAGTTCAATGGTTCTGACAGAAGTTGAAGTACCACCACCAAAGAGAAAAGGAAGAGGCCCTGCAATTGTGCGAGACGCGACAGAGGTGGTTGAAGAACGTCCGATCATATGGGTGGTTGGGAAAAAGGAGTTCACCTGTCAAGAAACAGAAAATGTTAAACCAGGGGATATCACCAAATCGATCACTAGGCTAGCTCTCAACTACATGCCTGGACCACTAAGAAGTTATCACAGCTGGGATCTCAAACGGAAGAACAGTGTGGAGAGGGCGTTCTTGGTAACAAAATACTTTTATTAGATTTGAAAATAGAAATCATAGTTTCTGTCAGAATGTGCTACAATCTATGATATAATATGTGCTTTTTAGATCAAGAATAAATTTGATAGTTTTCGTGTATTTTTACTATTTACCACTCTTTCTAGCTGCAAACAAGTTTAGTTTTATATTTTGTTCGTGAAAGAGAAGTGGAAGACAAGGAAATGGTATATTGGTCAATATAAATTTTATATTATGTTCTTGATTTATGAGCTGAAGTATATCTTTGTATAGGCCATAAAAAGCTTAGGTACTGGTTAAGTCCAGGAATTGTACGGTCTAACCTTGACTAATTTGGACTTTTTAAAGTTCTCTTTTAATGCATGTATGTGATTTTAGTGTAATTATCTATTTTCAAAATATGCTACATATAGTTTAGGTCATTGTCACATGAATATCAAGAATTATATTTTAAATATTTCTGATTTTGTTGTGTATGCACTTATTTCTCACATGAAATGAAATCCATGCATGTCATAATAAGTTTATTACTGTTATTATTTTTAATTAAAATCCACACATAACCCATGATTAAAGTTATTCTCCAAAACAATTTTACTTACTAATATGCGTGTTGGATGATGCTCCTTATTTCCCATTGTTGACAGGAAAGATACAGGTATAGGGAAGACCAAGATGTTAGCCTATGTCGGACCGTCATGGATGCCATTGCAGCCAAACGATACACTGAGGAGCTGAACAAAGCGAGAGCTAAATGTGAGAAGAAATTTCCAGGCGATGTAAAAGCATGGAAGACAATGGTTCCTCACTGGTGTCTGGACCCCCCCAATTGGGTTGCTCTGTGTGATATATTTGACACTGAGGATTGGAAAGAACTGAGCAAACAAAACAAATTGAACCGCACCAATTCTGGCACTGTGATCCCCCATTATGGTGGTTGTTCAAGCGCACACCAGCATCTTAACAAACTGGTAAGCTGAAATGCAATTGTGTTAAAAAAATAAAATAAAGGTGTAATTTAGTCATTACTCAACTCGTGAATACTAATTGTTTACTGTTTTCGCATTTGGAGACAAAACTGAAAAAGGGAGGTGCGCCAACTATGAGGGAGCTCTTCGTCCATCTTCACAGTAGAAATGCAGAGGGGAAATCACCGGTGTTGGAAAAATACAAGGCATCCCAGGAGGAGGCTGCATTTGAAGCTAATGAAAATGATAATGGCCATGTATCGCTGAAACCAACTACCGAGGAGACTGGCGTAGAAACTGAATCTTTCGACATCAACTCCTTGAAATTTACCACCCAGAAAGCAGAAAAAGTTCTTGTAAGTTTTAATAACTTGCAAATAATATTTTTCAAATGATCAATTATAATAACTTGCAAATAATATATAATTTCTTGTGTCTACTGGCTGCACACAACATAATTGTCAGACTTTGTCGTTTTCTTACTTAAAATGTACAACTATGAACTAGTTTTCAGAAATTCTGCTTCATCAAATTTGTGAGTACCCAACACTTCAAACTCCCCAAATCCGTTCATGACATAAATTTTGCATTGTAGACCCTGACATTTACCATATTTAATTCAGAGTATATAAAGCTGGTTTTAACAGACACTACACCAAAAGGATGCTGCTACATGTTTATAGCAGTAACAAATTAGAAACACACAACTGTACCTCACCACTTTTAAACCCGTATTTAGCAATAATATATATTTCTCGTCTGTTGTATATACTAGACAGATGTTCTGGACATGAGGGCTAACAATGTCAACCCTCATATGGATGAGGCTGACCTGTTTATGTCAGCGGTTGGCGGTCGCAACCATGGCCGAGTAAGAGGATTTGGATGCGTCCTAGACCCAAGGTTGCCAAAAACATTTCGAGGCCGGGCAACCCCTACAACATCCGACATTTCTGGGGTTACAAATATTGGAAACAACAGGGTCTTCACGGATGATGTCCTAGTCGGAATGTTAAAAGAACGTGATATGCGACTAGCTGAAGAAAGACAAGAGAGAAAAATAGAAGGAGCAAGATATAACATGCTCTTGAACAAATTATTCACCCTTGTTGGACAACAAAACCCAAATGTACAGGTAAGTAAGAATAACTGGGTCTTCCATGTTATAACTCCACTCACTGCCTTTATTACAAATTTTATTTATTTTGTCTTCTTCCAACATGACAGCTTGTCCTAAGAATGTTACAGTTTCGTTCATATGCTAATTAGGAATGCAAGAAGAAATATCAATTTAGTTTGTTTTTATTTCCTTTTAACTTTCTTGTTAAATATATATTTCTCATATGACCAATTTAATTTCACAAGATTGTGCAAGGGACTGCGCAAGTACAATAAAAATTAGTGTACTGTTGCACTATGATGGTTAGCTCTTATTGGTTTGTCATCTATGTAATTTAAAAAGTACTCACTCCTTGATCCTATTAATTACTGATCTCATACCATTCTACATCCTAGTGCTAACCTTTCCTCTTGCAAAATTTTTACATAGGAACCACTTTACAGTTCTCATGCACTGCATGAGGGGGTAATGGGGAATATGCAAACTCTGCAGGTGACATCTTTCAACTTTACGACTTGATCATTGTAATGTTCTTCTATTATCAGATGTTGTTCTTCCAAATGCTAACAATGACCTTGCATATGTAATTACTAGGGTCAGTGTCCTACATCTCTACCTCAATCTCAGGAAGGAGGCTCACTAATGCAGATTCCACACTCTCAGGTAAGGAGATTTACTAGTACTTGCATACTTACATACCTTGAAATTTTCAAGCAGCGACAAGCACTGATAATGTAAAAAGACCCAAAAAACAACTGGAATTTCACTGAATACAGTGACTAAGCTGCAAAATCGATTTCATCGAGGGTGCATATGGAAATCTAGCCTCAATAACATGTCACATTTTGTTTCAAGGGTTAATTTCTTATGTACCCTCCCACTCTTACTAAGTCTCTTACTCATCCCTCAAGACTTGAGTATATTATATTTACCCCTCAAATCTTACGAGTCTTTCTTATTTATCTTTACAACTCTTGGTTAGGATATAAGCCAGCTTATTTTGGATTCATTGTAACAAAGGATTTTAATTCCAGTGCGTGATTGCACATTGCTGTTCACTCTTAGTTAGCCACATGAAATGATTTATTTGGACTTGAATAAAATTCATTGGTACTAGATTAATTGAGGTTCATACATTTCATTGGTAAAGCAATTTGCAATTTTGTCAGTGGGCATAGAGGAGATCAAGAGTAAGAAAAAAGAAGAGTATAATGGGAAAAAACATATCTTAGTAATTTTGAACTGTAGTTAACTATTTTTATGGATAAATAGAGAATAATAAAAAGAGTAAAGGGGTATATTACATACAATGAAAAGTACAAGGGTAAATAGAAAATTGAAGAAGTTTTGAAGGGTAAATTTTCAGATAAACCTTTGTTTCAATGCTTATACTGTACGAACAGTACTAACTTGGTGCTTATGCCAATGTATAATACACAAGGTCTTTCATCTTTGCAGGCATCAACAAATCGAGATGGGGGATTCCAAGCCCTACTACAAGCAAATTCTGGACCAGAGGTGGCCAACCTTATGGGGGCCGAAGTGTCAATGTGTGAATGGTTCGGGCAAGGCAACTTGGACAACAACCCGCTTTAATTGTCTGGGGTATTGCCAATATTTAACCGATAATTATAGATTTTTGGATTTTCAATAGAAACATAGTGGATGGTTAATTTTGGTAAATTTTTGTTGATGGGTGGTGCTCATATTTTGGTATAGGTAAATGTTTCATATTATCTATGGTTTTAATGTTATAACACATGTAAGGTTATAACAGTTTTTATTTTGGTACAATGCATGCTTTGTACATGGTTGATTTTTTTACTGTCATTGCTATTTCCAAGCTTTCCTATTCAATTTCAATGTGTAATGTTATGTTTTATTTATTTCAATGTTAAACGTATCAAATTACATGGTACCGAGTTGGTACAGGGTTGGTACCGGGAGAATGTTATAAACATGGCTACTGATATGTTGGCATTAATAGTAATTTTATAAATTGTTCCGGATTATCAAAAAGAAATATGATTAAATTATATTGTATTTGCAAATAATTGGGTGGGACCCACAATAAATACCCTTGCAAATAAAATAGGGGCCCCACTAAAGCTAACCTTGCTAATAACCCCCTGGGACCCTCATGGGCTAACCTTGCTAATAACCCGGTAGGTCCCACGAGAGTCACCCTTGCTAATAACCGGAAGGGACCCACGCTGGATACGCTTGCTAATAATCAAGTGGGACCCACATGGGACATCCTTGCAAATAATACGTGGGACCCACAAAACATAACCTTGCTAATACTCTGTGGGGCCTACACTACATATCCTTGCTTATACTCAGTGGGACCCACAAAACATAACCTTGCTAATACTCAGTTGGGCTCCAAAAATTAATGTATTAGCAAGCGTGCTATTTGCAAGCGCCTCGCTTGCAAATACCCTGGACAAGAATATTAGCAAGCGTAGCCCTTGCAACAAATCAGAATCTGAGTATTAGCAAGGGGGCTTTAACCAACGGTAGTTATTGCAAGCGCCACCCTTGCTAATGGCCTTTTTCGGGCTTGTAGCAAGGGCACGCCGTTGCTACAATCAAAATCCTACCGTTGCTAATATTGGGGATTCTAGTAGTGATACTATACTAATTAGGATCATTTCTTTATAAAAACCGATCCTGATAGTATTATGATCAGTTATTTTAAAGAATCAATTCTAATAGTGCATACATTAGGTTTGGTTATTCAAAAAAACCAATCCTAATGTATGCACTATTAGGATCGGTTTTTACAAAGAACCGATCTTAATTTTGCAAAAAACTATTGGTTCTGCAAAAAAAAAGAATTAGGATCAGTTCTTTATAATAACAGATCCTAATACTATTATGATCGGTTTTTACAAAGAACTGATCCTAATTTTGCAACAAAAAAAAATAAGGATCAGTTCTTTATAATAACCGATCCTAATACTATTTTGTAAATAATTTAATACTAATTTTTTTAGAGATTTTAATATTTTGATTTAAATAATTTTGTGAATAAAAAGTTTTCTCGTATGTCAAAAATAAGGTTCTAAATAGCATGCTATAGCAACGCAAAATATCCTGGACTGACCTCTGGTATGGTACCAAGTTCAAACTCAGCAACCAAGCACTAAGCAAAGGCCACTGGTATAGTGTAATGCACTAAAAATATCAAATTTGACCTCTTCTGGTAAATCAGCAAGTCTGGACTAATACATGGAACAAACTGAAAAAAAATAATTACATCAGCATGTAGATCATTCAAAAATACGCGGAATTGATACAAATTTCAATTTATTTGGATTTTTTTACAATTAGTTATGAATTTTCAAAGTTCAGTTGTCGAAAAAACTTTAAACAGCCATATTGCTAGGAAAGTCGGATTTGCCCGTATGACGACTTTTCGGAAAGGGGGGATGAGACAGATCTGAATATCAACCAAGGGAGAACCTCGGGTATCCGAAGCATCAGAATTTCAAAAAAGCATCATTTAGTGTCTCAAAAATTCAGTTTAAGTTTTCGATCGACAGTAGATACAACGATCGGTATTTTGTTTAGTTAAAAGCCTAAGAGATTATTCAAGAATGATTCATATAATTATTTTAAAATGCATTTACTATTTATTATGTTTGTTTGCCTATCTCCGAGCAAATGGTATATGTCGACAATAATCATTGATGCAATCTAACTATATTTCATTTTGTATATTTGAATAAAATAAATTATTAAGAATCAAGGCCAAGTCCTTAATTAGTGTTATCTTTAGACTTATGATATCCAACTGACAAATCAAATCAAAGTTATAAAGAGTTACGACACCACTTCATAAATAATGAAGATGATTGCTTTAGCCCCCTATGCCAAGGATCTATTGTTTCAAATGTTTCTGGGGCACCTGTTCCAGGAGGAAAGGTTGCACCACTCTCCACATATAATGGAGATGATTACTTTGTTACACTAAGCATAAAGAAGGTTCTATTTTTATTTATTTATATTTTGTTTTTTTGAATTAATAGATCCTAATTCTGTAAAAAAAAAATTAGGATCGATTTTTTGAAACAACCGATCCTAATTCTTCTTTTTTAATGTTGGTTCTGCAAAAAAAAAATTAGGATCGGTTTTTTGAAATAACTGATCCTAATTCTAATTTGGCTCTAGGGTTTATTTTCATTTCGCACCTCTGTACTTAGCCAAAAATTTTGAGAATACTATTAGAATCGGTTCAATAAATAGCGATCCTGATAACTCCCTATATAACCTGCTTAGGGTTCTTATTTTCATTTCGCGCCTCTCATTTTCAACTTAGCGTCTCTCTATGTGTCTCTGTATCTCCCTCTCAAATCCTCAGACCTTCGTGTCTCACTCTCTCTGTCTCTGTCTCTCCCTCTCAAAGCCGAGGACATCTCGGCTCAAGTTTGTCTTCGTCTTTTAATTTTTTTTATTGTTTTAAAAATTAATTAATAGCATTTGTATATTGTTTTACAGTCTTGAGGACATCTCGCTCAAGTTACTTAATCATCTGACCGATCAACTATCACGGTATTATTTTTATCTAATTTTCTCATTATTATACTTTTAAACACATTTTTTTTGTATTTTTCATTGGAAAATATTTTTCCATCTAATTGTTTCCTTTGTTTTTCTTTTTCAGGTCTTTTATGTGATTGCAAAAGAGGTAATTATTTTTTTTTATTGTTGTGATTTACATTAATTGCATAAATGTGTGTTAATTGAAGAAATAGCTTAATCAGTCACTTGTATGTTTATTAATTAAATTTTTTGAATTTAAATTTCTTCTTATAATATGTAATGCATTATAATCTGGATTCACAAAATGTTGGTTCTGAAAAAAAATAAAAATAAAAAAGAATTATGATCGGTTGTTTCAAATAATCGATCCTAATAGTACTATTAGGATTGGTTTTTTAAAACAACCGATCCTAATTCATTTTTTTAATATTGGTTCTACAAAAAAGAAGAAGAAAAAAAAGGATTAAGATAGGTTGTTTCAAATAACTAATCCTAATAGTATTATTATGATCGGTTTTTTGAAACAACCAATCCTAATTTCTTTTTTTTGGGCAAAAACTTGAATTAGGATCGGTTATTTGAAACAACCGATCCTATAGTGTAGTATTAGTATCGCCTTGATCAAAATCGGTTAAAATCCAATACTAATGTGCGTAAATAATCGATCATAATTTCAGTTTTTGCAATAGTGCAATATTCGTTAAATATTGATTGTTAAAATATTCATTTGAGGAAATAAGATGGAGTGGCGACTTCCCTCGGTAATAACGTAAACGATGGGAAAAGAATTTGACTGGCCGACTGGGGAAGGAAGAATATATATCATCAAAAGGGAGAATTTCATGTATATCCTCAAAAAAATTCAAAATTACATATTCTTTTAAACTTCATAATTTCATATACTCTTCGAAATTTTAAAAACTCACAAATTTATTCAATTTATTGTCTTTATATTAAAACTTATTTTAAATTTATAAAGTTACCACTCTATCCTTTAATAAAAAATATATATATATATGTAGTATATCTAGAAGACCTAATAAAAACCCAATAAATTGGTAATTTGCGAGTTTTTTAAATTAGAAGGTAAATATGATATTATAAATTTTAATAGAAAAGTACGTAATTACGATTTTTTTAGGGTATATGTGAAATTCCCCTAATCAAGAAGTGTCGCGTCAAGGCAAAGAAATCTAATTTGTAAGCACAAGTGTAATCCACATGGCTTATCAACGTGTAAGGAAGAAGCTAGTTGAGAGGCGCCAGTTGCAACTTTGAAGTCCAGGTTCAATAATTGAGCATTTATATATCAAATAATTACATTTTATATGATGAAGTACGTACGAGGTTCTTATCCAATCCTATCATGAAAACGGATAACAGATGACGGGGGACTTTTCAATTGCTTTTTTTTTTTTTTTTTTTTGGGTGGGTGGGGCGGGGGGGGGGGGGGGGGGGGGGGTTCATAGGCAATAAAATTCAACTAAAAATCTTAAAAGCAAAAAAAATATACCACAATATCGAATTTGACATTTTTTTATTGAAATAAGAAAATTATAAGTTGCATCAATATTATCCATAGCAGTTATGATAAATTAAGGTTGTTTCCTTCATTACAAAAAAGTATATATATATTTATTGGAAAAAATATTAAGTTCATCAAATGAAATGATTTATATATAATTAATTTTGGCCAATATTTGGACAAATAAAAAATTGAAATTTTGAAGGCAAATAAAATATAAATAACATGATCAACCGCGTAATAATTTACACATAGATACACACACACAAAATTATAAAGTTTTAGAGTTAATATTACACATTAAACACATCTTGCGCATCTTATCTAAACAAGGAGAAAGAAGAATGCCATATGAATCATCTGATTAAAAAAAAATGAAGAGGGAAAAACAAAAGGTTAAACAGATGAAAGCATAAATGACGTAACATAATTAAAAAGGTGGAGATCCATTGACAATATATTAACTTGGCAATTTTGACAACGATACAAATTCGTAATTTTAAAATTCATCCTTTAGAATCATTATTTGATCCAATGATAAAGAGCAATTTAGTGACAAAAGGCAACTCATTAAATGAAACTTAGTATGTTAGACCTCCACCTGAAAAATGAAAGAACTTTACGCAACTTTTATTGTTCATCGTAATTTCTGCAAAGTATTAAAAATGTATATATATAGTCTGGCTAGCGTCAAAACGTTTGGATATAGCCATTTATCCAACTAAGTTCAGAACTCTTAGATAATCCTTTAGATCAATTGATCGCTGATGAATAAAAGAGACAGAACGAAAGATTAAAAGTTCCATTAATTTTGTTTTGAATAATTATAAGAAACTCCCCACTCACATCTCCCTATTTTTCCCGCACTCTCTCTCTTCCTTAACTGCCATATATCTCCCCACTATTTTATCTAAAAGTTTATTTTATCTCCGCATTAAATTAGACTGTCATTTAATACCAATTTCCGCATTAATTATGTCTTCCTCTAATATCAATTCCTACATTAATTATTCCTTTAAAAACAATCTCCGCATTAATTATATTGTTATCTAATAACAATCCCCGTTAATAAATACTTATCTGTTAATTGATGTTCAAAAAAGTATTTATCATTATTTCTGATATTTTTACTATTTATTAAGTCACTTTGAAAATTATTGATGCAACGGTGGCTTAACAAAACAGTAAAATCAACAACCACAGTTGGATCAGCTGTTTTCAAAGTGACTTAATATTCAGAAAAATGTAAAATTTGGTCTCCAAGCACATATTAATATGGAGAACAAGATGAACGGTTCGGATCGACGTTTTGGATTTTAAAATTTTAAATTTGAATCGTATACATATTGGATCATATGCATACGAATGCACATTAGTCTCTCTCTCTATATATACATAGAGGTTGGCAAAGATCAAAGTGATAGTTCCTAAGCTTTGGTGTTACCAATTTATTTTTCAATTTTCAAAGTTCAAAACATCGATCCAAACTGTTCAAGTTGTTCTCCATATTAAATTGTGCTTGGAGACCAAATTTTACATTTTTCTGAATTTTTTTACTATTTATTAAGCCACTTTGAAAACAGCTGATCCAACGGTGGCTTAACAAAACAGTAAAATCAGAAGCCACCGTTGGATCAGCTGTTTTGAAAGTGGCTTAATAAATAGTGAAAAATTTCAGAAAAATATAAAATTGGTCTCCAAGCACAATTTAATATAGAGAACAACTTGAACGGTTTGGATCGACGTTTTGAATTTTAAAAATTAAAAAAATAAATTGGTAGCACAAAAACTCAGAAACTACCACTTTGATTTTAGCCTACCTGTCTCTCTCTATATATATATATATATAGTGTTGATCAAACAACTTAAACTTGCAACTGTTTATATTTCATGGTATTTGATGGAATATAAAAAAACAGTAAGAATACATAACTAATTAATAAGTCCACAATATGTCTACAATATATTTTTTTTAAGGTTATGTCTACAATATATTTTTATTTTAGAGAATGTAACATTGTGAACTTTAAAATTCAGATTTAATTATAATAATAAGTGGTTAAATCGAATAATATATATATACGTATATACGAAATTAGTGACGTGGATGGTGAACAATAATAATACGATTAATTGTGTTCAGAAAGAGGAGCAATAGGTGTTATATAAATCATTTAATCAATATCGAACAAGTGGAGGGTTTATTTTGCAAAAAGACCACTTACAAGTGGGGTCCCCTTGTCATTCTTTCCTCTTTCCCCCTCCTTCCTTTCTTTCCCTGCACCCCATCTCTTTTTCTCTTTTCTCCTTCCCTTCCGCCAAGAGAGAGACAACGAGAGAGTGAGAGAGAGAGACAACCCCGGTGACCGTATTGGCCGAAAACGGAGATTTAGGAAGAGGAGCTCAAATCTCGCACATCCATCCGTTCCATTGGTGATTCCCCTTTCTATTTCTCTCTCATTTCTTGATTCCGTGTTTTTAGGGTTTCGGTGAAAACCCGTAGAATCGTACCAAATTGATTATTCCGTGCCTTTGTTGTTTCTAAAGTGTAAATTGACTGATTCCGTGTTCCAAAGTGCAACCAAATTTCCAATTTACGGATTTTCCCAAAAATTGATTAGGGTTTAAATTGTAAAAGTGTCGGAATTTAATAAACTGACCTATGTATAGATCCTAACGAGCACGGCTAGCGGGATTGACGAGCTTACCGAGTCGCGAGATCGCGGACCCTCTACGTGCCCTACGAAACCAGGTGCGGGGGTTCACGGGATCTGTTTTGGGGTTTATTCGTAGAACTAAATAACGGTGCATATTATTATATTATGTTGATTGCTTGATTTAAATAAACTGTGCATAGCATGTTGAATCTCTGATTGAAAGCATTTGTTGCCGCATTGCATTAATTGTGATATTAGTGTAATTGAATTGTATAACTGTTATGACTCTCATGTTGGTACGGTTTATCGATTGTTGATCTGTCGTTTTGAATAAGTGAGTGGAACCACAGTATGACTTGGATTGATTGTGTGAAGTGAACAGTGTATCATAGTGGAAAGTCTAGCTAGCTACTAGACTTTCATCCAGGACCCTTATGCGCATCTGGAGAATGGCCCTAGTGAACCCAGTACCGGTTGGGTAAGGGAAGTGCAGTGTAATTTTAGGTAGAACTGTGGTTCAGTGATTCAGTGAAAGTGTCAGTGATTTCTTTTTGAGAAAAGTGATATTCTGTTGCATATTCGCGGAATATGCCCGTGTATATTTTAAGTGATGAATTGATGAAATTGTATGACTTGAAACCAGAAAATAGAACTGTTAAGCCGGAGGTGACCGATAGTTGATATCTGTACCTCATAACCAGACCTATATATATTATATCTGTGAAACCAAATCTTTCTGGAAATTCGTTGATTAATGTTGATGAGATGTAAATTGAAATCCGTTTGAATCTATTCCCGGTACATGTGCATTTATGATTATTGGAGAATAAATAAATAGATGCCCTATTGCTAGTGTATTTAGTTCTGGTGATGGATTTCTCACAAATCCAGTAGCCCTTTAAATTCCGCACTGAGAAAACGGATGACAGGTTTTCTCACCCCCTCCCCTCGGGGAATTTTTCCCTTTGAATTGAAATGTGCAGGTAAACGCGAGTGAAGTGGGACTCGGGCTCGACGCGTGAGTTTAGGCCGAACTAATAGGTTATGCCAAACCCTTTTTATGCCATTTTGAATGTGTAGTTGAACCCGTAGTCGGTTATTTTGATGTATAGGTTATTATCGAACCGTATTATGTTATAAAACCCTAACGGTATGTTTTAAATGGTTGTTATGATTTAAATGTTGAAATTGCATGTTAAACGTCATTAAAAATTCTGGTGAATGGGGAATAATTGTTTAGTTATACGGGGATTTGATCGGATTTGAAAACGGGGTGAAATTTCACGAAAATGGGCAAAGGAATGAAAAACAGTACCCTTATTGCGGGCCGCAATAACCCTATTGCGGGCCGCAATGAGAGTAGACAGAGAAAAATTCGCAGCCCAAAAAGCCAACCAGGTCATTGCGGGCCGCAATAAATTAATTGCGGGCCGCAATGAATGGAGGCAGAAGCGCTTTGCAGAGGCTGAGAATTTTGGAATTTGTTGCGGGCCGCAATAAATTCATTGCGGGCCGCAATGAATGGAGACAGAGGAAAATTTTCAGAGGCTGGAAATTTTGGGAAGTGTTGCGGGCCGCAACAGCCCTATTGCGGGCCGCAATGGGTTCTGAAAAATACTGTTTTCGGGTATCACTTAGTCAAATTAAATCGGTTTTGAACCAAACTTGTTTTAAATCAAATCATATGATAATTTGACTAATCTGGGTCGTCGGTTAAAGGATTTTCATGCAATTTGACTTCTCCAAAATAAATTTTCCGGGCTCTATTGAGCGGTGCTTCGTAACCTCAGACAACGCTCGCAGGGGGCTGCCGCCCCCCCTGCCACCCCTCGCATACTCCTAGAAGCGGGCCCACACACATAAACATAACAATTTATATATAAACCTACATGAACAAACCGCATTTTAAAACAAAACTGCACGACCCCCCTGTTCCGGGGTGTGACAGTTTTAAGTTGGTATCAGAGCACAGGTTTGGTTCGTTTTTCAAACCCTAACCAGACCAAACCATAACCAGACTTGATAGGATTCGCGAGTGGGGTAATCTAGATTGGGGCGGTAGTGTAAGTTATTGTGAGTCGTAACGTGAATGTGTTGAGTTTTCATAAATGGAGAGAAATCTCGAAGAGATGCTAATTGCGGCCTACGAGCGAGGTCGTAGAACTGAGCAGCAGGCTCGAGGACCACCAGGGCCAACCGTACCAGTGATTCCAGTGGTACCGGGGGAAGAGTTCAGACAACTCTATGAGGCATTCATGCGCCTTGCGCCCCCTCGGTTTGACGGGTCGGGAGGATACCCGGAAGCGGAGGAATGGATGGTGAGTCTCAAGGCTAAGTTCACCCTGTGCCGGGTGCCTGAGGTAAATAAAGTTGAGCTAGCAGTGCAGTTGTTGGAGAAGTCAGGTAGACACTGGTGGGAAGGCGTGAAGATGGAATTTGAGGAAGTGGAACAAGAGATCCCTTGGACCTGGTTCGAGCAACGGTTCGGGGAGCAATATTTAAGTGATCTGCATCAGGAGGCTCTGAGGAGCCAGTTCCTGAACCTCCGCCAGCGTGAAAGGTCGGTTGAGGAATACAACAGGAAATTCTTTGATCTGGCACGGTATGCCCCGGATGTGAAAGGGGATCCGGTAAGGTACCGAAGGCAGTACCTAGACGGGTTGGACCCGGCCATTGCCCTAGCGATTCATCACTCATTAGCTGCTGGGGTTCCTGCCCTAATGAAACAAGCTGAGCAGACGGAGGTGTATCTCAAGAGGAGTGCACAACAGACCAACACCCGCAATGTGAGACCCAAGTTCGATCACAAGAAACAAGCTAGTGGGTCAGGAACTCGACCCCAACCTGCGGGTCAGCCAACAGGGCAAATGGTGGTTTCTGGGTTTACCCCGGGAGCCGCTAAACCGTGGTGCAATGTGTGCAGGATGGCACACACACAGTCAGAATGCCGCCGCCTCAGGGGTGCGTGTATCATGTGCGGCAGTATGGACCACTGGGCGAAAGACTGCCCTAGGTCTCAGTCGGGTGCTTGCCGCATATGTGGTGGCATGGGCCACTGGGCTAGAGAGTGCCCGAGAGCTCAGTCGAGTGCATCCGGGAGCGGTGGTTATAGAGGTCCACAGGGGCGTGGACAGGGAGGCGTACCTCCTCTGCGAGGCCGAGGCACTCCACCGATGTTGAAGGGAGGCCGTACAGGCGGCCGAGTTGGTGCTCACGCGGTGCATGCGATCGAGCTGCCGGACAAAGAAGACGAGCGGGCATCTGGCTCTGCTCAGACTGATTTATTGGCAGGTATTATTTCTATCTCCGGGGTTCTAGCTTACGTGTTGATTGATACGGGTTGTAGTCACTCGATCATATCGAGTGCTTTAGTTGAGAAATGTGGGTGGTTAACAGAGTCGAGTGGGAGAAGTTTGGATATCCGTACCCCTCTCGGGTCTACTACCAAAATGTCAAGGACCTGCCGAAACCTGAAAATACGAGTCGATGGAAGGGATTTTCCAGTGGACATGTTAGTTATGAATATCTCTGAGTATGATGCTTTATTGGGTATAGACTGGTTGACCAGACATGTAGCTACCATCGATTGTGTCCGTCATACGGTCCAGTTTACCCTGTTGAACGGTTCAACCTGTACCCTGAGATGTAGAGGTGTAAAGGAGGTGGTACCGTTTATCTCGGCAATTGAAACCAAACATCTGGTAGAGTCCGGGTGTACCGCATATCTGGTAATGGTGATGAGTGCTACCGATGAAGTTCCGGAAATAGCTACCATTCCGGTTGTCTCGGAATTTGCGGATGTCTTTCCTGAGGAAATCCCTGGGCTACCCCCGGCACGAGAAATGGAGTTTAACGTCAACCTGATAACCGGTACAAACCCTATTTCTAAAACCCCATACCGTATGGCTCCCGCGGAGTTAAAGGAATTGAAAGTACAGCTGGAAGAGATGTTAGAAAAGGGTTTGATACGACCAAGCACGTCCCCGTGGGGCGCACCAGTGTTATTCGTGAGGAAGAAGGACGGAACTCTGCGGTTGTGCATAGATTACCGGGAGTTGAATAAAGTGACCGTGAAGAACAAGTATCCGTTGCCTCGGATAGATGACCTGTTTGATCAGTTACAGGGATCATCGGTCTATTCCAAGCTCGATTTACGGACGGGTTACCACCAGCTGAGAATAAGTTCGAGTGATGTGGAGAAGACTGCTTTCCGTACTAGGTACGGGCATTATGAGTACATGGTCATGCCATTTGGGCTGACGAATGCCCCCGCGGCATTTATGGATCTTATGCAGCGAGTGTTCCGGGATTTATTGGACACTACGGTGGTGGTATTTATTGACGACATCCTGGTTTATTCCCGGACGTATGAGGAGCACGCGGCTCATCTCCGAGTTGTGTTGCAGCGGTTACGGGATCATCAGCTGTACGCGAAATTTTCGAAGTGTGAGTTCTGGATGAACCAAGTGGCGTTTTTGGGTCATATAGTGTCGGGTGAAGGATTAGCGGTGGATCCCGAAAAGATTCGAGCAGTGACAGAGTGGAAGAGACCAACCACGGTTACCGAGATCCGTAGCTTTCTCGGTTTAGCCGGGTACTATCGAAGGTTCGTATTGGGATTCTCCGGATTGGCCAGTCCTCTTACGGAACTGCTTCACAAAGGGGTAAAGTTCGAATGGGGTGAATCGCAAGAAAAGAGTTTCGAAGAGTTGAAGAGTCGGTTGGTGTCCGCACCGATTCTTGCAATGCCAGTGACGGGAAAGGATTACACGGTGTATACCGATGCGTCCCGGTCGGGTCTGGGGTGTGTATTGATGCAAGATGGGCATGTGATTGCCTATGCTTCCCGACAGTTGCGACCGCACGAACAGAATTATCCGACCCACGACATGGAGTTAGCAGCGGTGATTTTCGCCCTTAAAATCTGGCGACATTATCTGTACGGTGTGAAGTGCCAGATTTTTACCGATCACAAGAGCTTGAAGTATATTTTTACTCAGAAGGAGTTGAACTTGAGACAGCGGCGATGGTTGGAGTTGATGAAGGATTATGACCTCGATATCCAGTATCACGCGGGCAAAGCAAATGTGGTAGCCGATGCGCTAAGCAGAAAGAGTCAGGTGAACCTGGCACAGATGATTACGAGTGAGGCACAGCTGATCGAAGAAATGAGAATGATGAGTCTGCACGTTGGAGTGTCCCAGGAGTTAGCCATGGCTACAGCAACTCGCCTGCTTGGAGCAGAGGCGGGTACGAGTACGTCCGCAGGTATGTCCATCATTTCAGCTGCTATTGAGGTGAGACCCGAATTACATGACCGTATTCGGGTAGCGCAACACGAGGATCCGAAGTGCCAAAAGTTCCGGGACCACGCGAAATCAGAGCGAGAGACTCCTTTCAGGATTGACGATGAGGGTATCCTGCGGTTTGGCAACCGCATCTGCATTCCTGAAGGTTCAGACCTGGAAACCCTAATTCTGACTGAAGCGCACGATTCGGGGTATACGATACACCCGGGTGAAGTGAAAATGTATCAGAATCTGAGGCGATACTTCTGGTGGTCAGGTATGAAAAATGACGTGAGAAAGTACGTCGAAAAGTGTCAGGTCTGTCAGCAGGTGAAGGCCGATAGACGAAGGTCGGCCGGATTACTCCAGCCGTTGGATAGAAAAAGAGGTAAATTTGAAGTGATCACGATGGATTTTGTGAGTGGTTTCCCACGGACAACGGGGCGTTGTGATACGATATGGGTGATCGTGGACACATTGACTAAAGTGGCGCATTTTATTCCACTCGGGCCTGATACCTCGGGTCGGACTCTCGCAGGTTTGTTTATAAAATTTTTCTTCAGGTATCATGGGTGTCCGCGTGAGATTATCTCCGATCGAGATACGAGGTTCACATCGCACTTCTGGAAGAGCTTCCAGGAGTCAATGGGCACAAAGTTGCGGTTCAGTACCGCGCACCACCCGCAGACGGATGGACAGTCGGAAAGGACAATTCAGACATTGGAAGACATGCTCCGGGCGTGTGCTTTGAGCTTTCAAGGATCATGGTTGGATCATCTGCCGCTGGTGGAATTTGCGTACAACAATAGCTATCACTCGAGCATTGGAATGCCACCGCTAGAGGCACTCACGGGAGAGACTTGCCGTACGCCGTTGTGGTGGGGTCCGGCGGGTACTTATCCGCCTACTGGACCGGAAATGATACAAGAAGCGGCAGAAAAGACGCACGTTATCTTGAGCCGACTAAAGTCAGCTCGAGATCGGCAAAAGAGGTATGCGGATGTACACCGACGGCATTTGGAATTCCAAGAGGGCGATCACGTGTGGCTCCGAGTATCTCCAGTTCGGGGAGTACACCGGTTCGGCGTATCGGGCAAGCTGAGTCCGAGATATATCGGTCCGTTTCAAATCCAGAATCGAGTGGGATTAGTAGCGTATGAGCTCGGGTTACCGCCGGCTTTGAGCCGGGTTCATCCGGTGTTTCACGTGTCACAGCTTCGGAAATATGTGCGGGACCCATCTCACTGCATCGATCATTCCGACTTGTACCTCGACGAGAACTTGAATTATAACGAAGGACCGATGCGAATACTGGACCGAAAGGAGCAAAAGTTGAGAAACCGAACGATTTCGGTGGTGTTGGTGCAGTGGGGACGACACTCGGAAAAAGAGGCAACGTGGGAGCTGGAGACTAAAATTCGCGAGCAACACCCTGAGTTATTCGCCGACCAGGTACGTGGTTAAGTTCAAAGGATTGAACTTCATTTCTAAGTGAGGGAGAAATGTAACACTGTGAACTTTAAAATTCAGATTTAATTATAATAATAAGTGGTTAAATCGAATAATATATATATACGTATATACGAAATTAGTGACGTGGATGGTGAACAATAATAATACGATTAATTGTGTTCAGAAAGAGGAGCAATAGGTGTTATATAAATCATTTAATCAATATCGAACAAGTGGAGGGTTTATTTTGCAAAAAGACCACTTACAAGTGGGGTCCCCTTGTCATTCTTTCCTCTTTCCCCCTCCTTCCTTTCTTTCCCTGCACCCCATCTCTTTTTCTCTTTTCTCCTTCCCTTCCGCCAAGAGAGAGACAACGAGAGAGTGAGAGAGAGAGACAACCCCGGTGACCGTATTGGCCGAAAACGGAGATTTAGGAAGAGGAGCTCAAATCTCGCACATCCATCCGTTCCATTGGTGATTCCCCTTTCTATTTCTCTCTCATTTCTTGATTCCGTGTTTTTAGGGTTTCGGTGAAAACCCGTAGAATCGTACCAAATTGATTATTCCGTGCCTTTGTTGTTTCTAAAGTATAAATTGACTGATTCCGTGTTCCAAAGTGCAACCAAATTTCCAATTTACGGATTTTCCCAAAAATTGATTAGGGTTTAAATTGTAAAAGTGTCGGAATTTAATAAACTGACCTATGTATAGATCCTAACGAGCACGGCTAGCGGGATTGACGAGCTTACCGAGTCGCGAGATCGCGGACCCTCTACGTGCCCTACGAAACCAGGTGCGGGGGTTCACGGGATCTGTTTTGGGGTTTATTCGTAGAACTAAATAACGGTGCATATTATTATATTATGTTGATTGCTTGATTTAAATAAACTGTGCATAGCATGTTGAATCTCTGATTGAAAGCATTTGTTGCCGCATTGCATTAATTGTGATATTAGTGTAATTGAATTGTATAACTGTTATGACTCTCATGTTGGTACGGTTTATCGATTGTTGATCTGTCGTTTTGAATAAGTGAGTGGAACCACAGTATGACTTGGATTGATTGTGTGAAGTGAACAGTGTATCATAGTGGAAAGTCTAGCTAGCTACTAGACTTTCATCCAGGACCCTTATGCGCATCTGGAGAATGGCCCTAGTGAACCCAGTACCGGTTGGGTAAGGGAAGTGCAGTGTAATTTTAGGTAGAACTGTGGTTCAGTGATTCAGTGAAAGTGTCAGTGATTTCTTTTTGAGAAAAGTGATATTCTGTTGCATATTCGCGGAATATGCCCGTGTATATTTTAAGTGATGAATTGATGAAATTGTATGACTTGAAACCAGAAAATAGAACTGTTAAGCCGGAGGTGACCGATAGTTGATATCTGTACCTCATAACCAGACCTATATATATTATATCTGTGAAACCAAATCTTTCTGGAAATTCGTTGATTAATGTTGATGAGATGTAAATTGAAATCCGTTTGAATCTATTCCCGGTACATGTGCATTTATGATTATTGGAGAATAAATAAATAGATGCCCTATTGCTAGTGTATTTAGTTCTGGTGATGGATTTCTCACAAATCCAGTAGCCCTTTAAATTCCGCACTGAGAAAACGGATGACAGGTTTTCTCACCCCCTCCCCTCGGGGAATTTTTCCCTTTGAATTGAAATGTGCAGGTAAACGCGAGTGAAGTGGGACTCGGGCTCGACGCGTGAGTTTAGGCCGAACTAATAGGTTATGCCAAACCCTTTTTATGCCATTTTGAATGTGTAGTTGAACCCGTAGTCGGTTATTTTGATGTATAGGTTATTATCGAACCGTATTATGTTATAAAACCCTAACGGTATGTTTTAAATGGTTGTTATGATTTAAATGTTGAAATTGCATGTTAAACGTCATTAAAAATTCTGGTGAATGGGGAATAATTGTTTAGTTATACGGGGATTTGATCGGATTTGAAAACGGGGTGAAATTTCACGAAAATGGGCAAAGGAATGAAAAACAGTACCCTTATTGCGGGCCGCAATAACCCTATTGCGGGCCGCAATGAGAGTAGACAGAGAAAAATTCGCAGCCCAAAAAGCCAACCAGGTCATTGCGGGCCGCAATAAATTAATTGCGGGCCGCAATGAATGGAGGCAGAAGCGCTTTGCAGAGGCTGAGAATTTTGGAATTTGTTGCGGGCCGCAATAAATTCATTGCGGGCCGCAATGAATGGAGACAGAGGAAAATTTTCAGAGGCTGGAAATTTTGGGAAGTGTTGCGGGCCGCAACAGCCCTATTGCGGGCCGCAATGGGTTCTGAAAAATGCTGTTTTCGGGTATCACTTAGTCAAATTAAATCGGTTTTGAACCAAACTTGTTTTAAATCAAATCATATGATAATTTGACTAATCTGGGTCGTCGGTTAAAGGATTTTCATGCAATTTGACTTCTCCAAAATAAATTTTCCGGGCTCTATTGAGCGGTGCTTCGTAACCTCAGACAACGCTCGCAGGGGGCTGCCGCCCCCCCTGCCACCCCTCGCATACTCCTAGAAGCGGGCCCACACACATAAACATAACAATTTATATATAAACCTACATGAACAAACCGCATTTTAAAACAAAACTGCACGACCCCCCTGTTCCGGGGTGTGACAGAGAACTAGTTTTTAATTTAATTGTAAAAGATAGTAATTTGTATGTGAAAGATCATAAGTTAAAACATGTATAAAGAATATTTTGTGTCAACTAGACAACTTGGTGGTTTGACTTCCAGCCTCTTCTAAATACAAAAGTTAAGATGTATAAACTAATTTAAGATGTATTGTGAATATTGACGAAATTTTCACTGTTGATAAATATCAACCCTTCAAATATTAATATATAAGGATTTCAAAAACACTAAATGAAATATAAAATACTGACTCAAGTTTTTTTTTTTTTTTTTTTTTTTAAGAATAGGAGTCGTGCTCCTATTTTATTAATCGTAATTAGTTATTTTGTTTGTTAAGGTTTATTAACTGCAATTAGTTACATATATATATTTTTTTAAAACAAATTGTATATATTTTTTTCTTTTTAGATCCGACGAGGAGAGCGTGGTGCACCGTTGAGATTTGGCGGGGAGAGCATGGTGCACCATCGGAGGGGGTCCATGCTAGCCCAACGAATGTTGTTAGAGTGCAACATATGAATACTTCATTAGTTAAATATGCATACTTCATGTTGTTAGATATGAATACTTCATATTTACATTAATTAGTTATAAATGTTTCATTAGTTTGATATGAATACTTCATTAGTTAGATATGAAAACTTCATTAATTAAATATGAACACAATATATTTACTATAAAAAAATAAAAATAAAACTTTTTAAGTGAATTGAATAGGTGTTTTGGAAGAGGTGTCTGATTTTGAATTGTATAAATTATTTTGTACATATATGAATACTTCGTAATATTTAGTATGAATATTGTTAGTATCTGGTGTGAATACTTCCTATAATGGATATCAATCTGCTGCTTTTTTATAAGAAAAGCAGCTTGCTGCTTTTCCGAATCTAACCGTTCAAAATTTTATATTCACATATCTCTATGAAGAAACCCTTTTATGCACAAATCTCAACAAATTTGAACGGTTAGATTCGGAAAAGCAGCAGATTTGATTCCTCCTATAATACTAGGCTGTTGGATATGAATACTTATATATATAAATACTTAATAATTAGTATATAAATTAACTGCAGTGGTCCCCAATCTTGAAAAATGTCACTTTTAGACGGTTGCGGTCCTCAATCCAGGCTATCAGACGTTGTCAACGGTCCCCCTGATCGTTACTGGTCCCCAATATTAATGGTCTCCTTCAATTTGTATTTATATATGATGAATATTATAGATAATAAGTATAAATATTTTAAATTCGTAGGTATGAATACTATATGTTTTGACGATGAATAAAATCGTGTTAACTCTGCTCATTGGCGGTAGTTATCACGTGCGCATCAGTTAGTGGTCCCCCGTTGTACTTTTTTTTTATCTTTTAGTGCGGGAGACAGATAGAGGACTGAATGAAGGATCCTGTTAATCGTTCCTTTTTTCTTTTTAGAAAAAAATTATCAGGTTAGCTCATAGGTCTGTAATTTTTGCAAAAATATTCGCTATTTATTAGCATTGGAGAAATATCTGAATTGTGTAATTGTAAATAGCACTTAGCAATATAACATTTATTAAATGTTCTTGCTAAACAGCTATTTAAATCATGTATAATTTTTTTTTTATAAAAGTGTGAATACATCCACTGATTTATATTTAAATTTACTGGTACCACCTAAGAAGTAGGAAGCCAACCTCTACACGGATTTTATTTTGGACAAAGCATAACCGTTCTCACAGGTGTAACATTCTATATAGTATACGTGCTTCTAGACCCATCAATGATTGCCTATTAGGCTATATCCAACGAAACCTTTTGTATGATTTTTTTTAATATTTTTTGCGTAATTGGATATTTGTGGAGAAAATATATGATAAATGGATAACGCATATACCACAGCGGACCGGCCGACCAGGGTGAGGTCGCTATTAATAAATTGAAAAATGGGCCTAAATAGGCTAAAAATAGACAAAATTCCAACAAAAATTGTGCCCACTATCCTTCAAGCACTTTTCCTTTTATCCTCCAACCCCACCTCATAGTTGCTTTTGTTCCCCACCAGGAAAAGGAAAATTTGCCTTTGACCTTATTTTTCAAACAATTTGCTCCAATACACCTAACTAGTAACATTTCACAGAATAACTTTAAACCCTGATGGTATTTTTACAAATCAGGGATAGGTGAAAAAATATAAATGAGGAAAAGCAAGAAAAGTAACAGACAACAACTAAATATCTACTTTCACACTTATGGCGGGTTGCTTCAAGAGAAATTGTGTTAATTACATAACTGATATTTAAAATTTTTTTTTTTATTTTTATTTTGGTCCTAAAAGTTTGAAAATTTTATACCAATCTTAAAAGCTTTGTTTGTACCAAATATGTTCTGTCACTATCACCAATCAAAAACTTAGATGAAAATCCTAAATGGAGATGTAATGATATATGCATTTTACTTTTAATTAATTTATATTGATACTATGTCAATGCTAGTATTCATAAAACTGAGCATTGTCAATGAATATAAATATATAATATCAAAACTTACATGATTTGTATTTCTTGTGGAACAACACTAGCATTATTTGAAATGCTAAAGGTATGACTGATTTAATACAAAATGAAAATTTCCAAAGTTAAAATAATATTTTTGTAACTGTAGAGGTCATAATGAGAAATAAAATAAACAATACTTGGTAACTTGAAGGATCATATAAATAAATTTCCCTGCCTCAACAAGAGGATTAGAGGACCTACAGGCTACAGTCACAAAGTCTCATCAAAATCACACAATAAAATCTTCCCCTGTTACCTTCGTCGACCTCCTCTCTTAACCCTTTACCAGGCAAGAGGCCAAGACCGTCCTTTCCGATTTCCAACGGCACTTCGTTTTTTCCTTTGCCTTGGCCATGGCCTCTTTCCTCCTCTTCCTTAATCTTCCTCTCCTCTACCGCCGTTCTCTTGTCTCATTCCTTCTCCTTACCTCCAAATCCCTTACACTTTTCCATTAGAGACCCTCTTTTCTTCATTTCTTCTCCATCCGTGTTTCTCATCTATTCATCTTAATGGGTGCTGGGTTGTCTAGCGTAGTGGGATCAGAAGGAGCTGGAGTGGGCCTGGGTCTAGGGGACTTACCAGAGGGGTGCATAGCAGAGGTGCTGAGGCGGCTCGACCCACCGGACATATGCCGGCTGGTGCAACTCAATAAAACTTTTCTATATGCAGGATCGAGTAATTTTATATGGGAAGAGAAATTACCGAGGAATTATGGGTATTTGGTGGAAAAGGTGTTGGAGGGTGAAGAGAAGGCGGAGGAGGGTTCAGGTGCAATTATAGAAAAGTTGGGGACTTTTCTGAAAAAGGATGTTTATGCCCTGCTCTGTCGCCGGAACTCATTTGATGGAGGAAATAAAGTGAGTTTTTCTTGTTTTCTTTTCTTTTTTTCCCTGGCAATTTACAATTTGAAAATTCCTTGTATGTTAAGTCATAGCACAAGCACCAGTTAGTGAATATAATTTCACTTTCCTTAATTGGTTTATGGCCTTACAAATAATGCGATACAATTTAAGTAAGAGTTCTTTTACTAAGTTATATCCTAATTCAAGTCAAGAGTTCTAATAACTTTTCTCAATACCAAATTGACATATATGAAAAAAAAAAAAAAAAATTGTGATTTCATATAATTTAACATGTAATGAAGGAATTTTGGCTGGAGAAGAGCAGTGGTGGTATTTGCATGCGAATTTCTTCAAGGGCATTATCAATAACGGGGATTGATGATAGAAGATACTGGAATTATATTCCAACCAAAGAATCCAGGTAATATAGATCTCTAATTTAATCTTCAGCTATAATAATATTCTTTAACAACAGTTAATGGTTCATTTCATATTCTTCAGCATATTCTCCAAAGTAATATATATATATATATTTTTAAAAAAACATCTATTTTGTTTAATTTGGATCATCCTTTTGCATTATTTGCAAAGTTCTTTCTCAAAAAAAAAAATAAGACTGATGCCTGAATCATTCCTTGCAGCTTTGGAGTGTTTGCCTATCTACTACAGATCTGGTGGCTTGAGGTGAGGGGTGAAATTGAATTTTCCTTTCCCCAGGGAACCTACAGCCTTTATTTTCGTCTTCATCTTGGTAAACCATCGAGGCGGCGTGGCCGTCGAAATTACATCACTGACAACATACACGGCTGGGATCTAAAGCCTGTTCGGTTCCAGCTTTCAACCTTAGACGGCCAAGAAATGCAGTCTAAGGCTTACTTGGCCGAGCCTGGTGTGTGGTCCTACCACCATGTGGGAGATTTTGTGGTGAAGCCATCAGATGAAGTGACACATGTCAGGTTTTCATTGCTCCAGATTGATTGTACACATACCAAAGGTGGCCTTTGTGTCGACTCAGTTTTGATCGAACCAAAGGGCCTCAGACAAGATAATAGCAACTGTGCTTAGCTCAATCTAGAACAACATATCTAGAGAGTTAGAGATTCTTGAAACATGCATCTTTAGAAATTCATCATTTTTTGCTCTGTTTACTTCTTTTGATTGGGTATGCCTTTTATCTTACAACTTTGCAAGGCTTGAACAAACAAGAGTGTTATAATGAGAGTTCTATGTTTGTACAAGGTGTATATAATTTTTAAGTTATTTGGACTGTTAGGAGTCCATAAGGTGGAATCAGTTTTCACTTGCTTGATCGTTTGCGGCCATAGTACCAATTTTTTAATTCTTCGTAAATATTTATACTTCAGCATGCAACAGAAAGAGATCATTATGTAAATATGCAGCTCAAAACAACAGATAATCAGAATACAAGGCTATACTCCGCAAATAAAACAACATCAAATATAAGAATATGTTTGTGTAATACAAGTCTACCCTCTAAAAGACACTATTCTACATACCCATGTCAATGTTGAAGAAAGCCTAAAATATGGCCGAATATCACAAGAAACCAACACTGCATAAAAACAGATGATTTTAGACTTCACTCCTTTGTACCACTACTCTCTCCAGGTCGTCGGTATGGCATGTACCTCTGATCCTTGGAAGCATTCTTCTTTCGCCTCTTTTCAATGAAGGCATCAAGCTTACCAGTATCCTGTTTACGCAAGTTAAATGAATTAGAGATAAAAATTGTTTGTAGAGAAGGATTTATAGAAACTTTTTGGAAAATATGAAAGAAAGAAGCAATTGTTTGTACCTTCAGCTCATTATACTTCCCTACCAGCTTTCTATTTCGGATTTCAGCTGCACAACGAAGAATAAAATTAGACTTCACAATTTACGCAACTATATAGCAGATACTGAGCCACAAGTGAGCTATACAGCACATGCCAATAAAAGTTTCGGGTCAATTTCAGGTCTTGTGTAAATTGAACTCGATCAGGTTCATGTCAACTTTGCAACAGTCATCAGAGTTCAGTTGAGTAAGACTCGGGATTGTCAATAAAATCAGAGCCCAAATCCAACAGAACCTAAACCTTAATCAACACTGACATTAGTAGAGGCTGTTAAGAGATCAGATTCAAATCAGATCCAGCAAGATGCAAACCTGAATCTATTGAAAGTGCAAAGGATCTTAATTTAACAGAAGTGACAAGATCCAAATGCAGATCCATACCAGTTTTCTTAACCTATTGGATCAGATTTGGATCTTGTTATCAAGTCATTTAAATAGTTAACACAAAGTATAACATAAAACATCAGTTATAAATAAACCATCCTATTATAAAGATACAATAGGAATCTTTCAAAAATCAGAAGAAAAAAAACCTGGAAATATCCATTTTGTTGTAATATAATGTTATGATTATGTACACGCAAATATTACTATTGAATTCGGACGGTTATTGTATTCAAATCTTACGAGCTACTGAGCAACCTGAAATCCAGCACATCAACTTGGAAGGATAACCTAACTTCCAATCGATCACAACACTAAACTATTTTTTTTCAAGATAACAACCAGAAAATATCAGAATCCTTAAACCAAACACCTGATCCCTCTATCTGAACCTGAATGACTGGGACACAACAGGTTAGAAAGAAACTCAATATGTACTGTGCCACAAAAGGGTCCAACATGAACAACCCAAGACCACATCTGCACCCATAAACATAGCCATAAAGATTAGATCCAACCAACAACATTCACCACCTCAGTGAATCCTGGTTTGGATTAAGGTCTTTCCTAATAGCTCGCCAATTATTTAACTTCGATCTGTATGCAGATTTGCAAATAAGATTAATTTTCCAGGTCAGGCCAGGTTCAGATATCAAACTGAACTGCAAGTCTGGTTGAGCACTATTTAGGGAATTATGTTTTGATATAGGCTGGGTTCAGTTGGATTAGGGTTATAGAGAGAGAGAGATAGAGACTATACATTTTTTGAGATAATAAGGTTTTTTCCCTTGCTTAGCAGCTTCTTTTTCCTTCCTTATGTGCTCAGACAAAATTTTGGACTCAGTTGTTTTGTTATGATCGGACTTCAGTTGTTTGTCCTGACAAACCAAGATGAGTTGATCAATTTTTTTTTAAAAACAGAAAAGGCAAGGAAAAGCAAATAGTGAGGCCAAAAAAAAAAAAAATTGTTTGAAGCACAACTCACAATCCAAGAGATGTGGCTCTTCAATTCTGAAATAACATCGGGATTCTTTGATTTTGTAATCATCTTTTGAAGTTTCTACAATAGTCATGAGATTGAGTATAAGTAAAAAAAATGCACATTCGGAGTATATAAGTAAACCTAGAGATCCAGAATAAAATGTTATGGAGAATATTAAAGACTGACTGCTGAAAAAAAAAAATGAGTTAGATTTAGAGGTACTTGTCTTTCAGAAGGAAGTTGGACATCATACAAAAAATTGTATCTTTTCCTGAACCTGCACACAATTATAAGAAATAATAAGTAAATTAACAAAGAAGGCAGAACAATAATAGCATATTATATCAACATGATAAATTATTTCACACATGTGAGGCCCCTATTCCAACTGATTTACAAAACAACAAAAAAATAAGAGAGGAGCACTCTTCTGGCACTATTCTTGGGTATAACTCTTCTACCACTATTTAACGATTCTTTTGGTCAGCACTATTCTGCTACTATTCCTTGAGTTGCGAAACAACTCCTAAGCGAAAACCATAGTTGGGAAACAAAATCGCTAAATGCACTCCACTGATATCAAATTTAATCGTCCAAGGTTCTTAACAGCTTACCCTTCTGTATCAAGAGTTCCGCACAGAGACTCGAATCTAGGATCTCGCACCATCTGTGAAAAGGAATTCAAGTCCAATGTTCACAACAGGTAAATTATAGATAAGGTTCATGTTTGATAATAAATCTGAGATGAACAAATCAAGGGCTACTGTACCACGTCTGATGCATAGTGATCAGGCATGGTATCAGTAGCAGCATGGGTGTACTGATCACACCTTATTTCTGGGTTAATATTTTGTTACAGGAATTTGTAAGCCACCCCCACAAAGCCAGAGAATGCCATACATGACATTAATAAACCAGAAGTTTAATGCCAAGGGAAAGGTGTTGTTAGGACAGCTTTCACTGAATCGGAAAAGTAATGGATTCATTCATAAGATATTATTATGTTATGCACAGTATGCATGATGTTTTGTACACATGCTGCTACATATTTTGCCATACACATAAGATGTTCAAGGACTGTTTTACCTAAATTGTTGTCTTATAGTAATAAATTCCCTTGTTGTGTTTAGTTTTAACTTGTAAGGGCATGGATGGTTATAAAAGTTAAGATAGTATTTTTTTTTAAGGTTAGAAGTTAAGATTGTAGCTGGTACTAAATCAATTACAGTTAAGAGGCAAACACTAACCTTTTTGGGCACCTGAACGACTTCTCTGAATTTCTTAGGCCGGATTTTACTACTCACCTCCATTGGCCTACATTTAAGTTAAACCCACAAAATTACAAAATTGGCAACAAGCACCATTATCAATCACATAAAAGAAACAGCTGAAAAGTGGAACCTGTTCTTGTTAGCTCGGCTGGGCTTCTTCTGAATTGCTGACTGCTTATGTTTGAGAGGACCTGACAAGTGGGACCCATCGGCGCGGGCTCTCTGTAGCTCCTCGAAAGGTACATCCGCGAGCTCTCTTTCTATCTCCAACTCATCCCCGGATAGCGATTCCGATTCTGATTCTGAACCTTCGTCATTCTGTGAAGAGGTGGATTCGCTCTCTTCCTCGTGGTCTTCTTCTTTCCCTTCTTCGAGGAATCGCTTGTGGTTTCCCATGATTTGTTTGGGAATTCCAAGCGGCGAGATGGGTTACTCAGAGAAGTTAGAGAAGCAACAGGGTTTTAGGTCTGGAAGCAAAAGAATAAATGGGCTGAAATTGGGCTACTCTGGCAATCTTTCTGGCCCTATTAGAAAAAATATACGCATGAAATTTCAACGGATTCGAGTCTCGAATTTGGATTATGGAGTTTGATTCGTAAAAATAGAGCTGGCTCGTTGGATTCGTTAATACTTCGAATCGAGCTATACAAAAACAAAGTAATTCTTCTTATTTATACGACATTTTAATAATTATTATAGAGTTTGACTAGTATTATATAACACCAATTCTAAAACCTATCAAATCAACTTCAAATAGTAAATTCAAACTGTTCAAACCGATCTACTTCATTAGTTGTGTGTTTGCATGCAATATTTATAATTTTTCGAATTTATTTAATATTAAGTCAAGCAGTCAAATATGTGAGTTTTTAAGTTAATACATTATTTTTTTCAATATTTTTACTACTTAATTTGATACTAAAATAACTCGAAAATATTAAAAAAAAAAATTGTATGTAAATGCATCACTCATAATGTAAATCGGTTTAAACGGTTTAGATTAATCATTCGAAGTCGATTTAATATGTTTTAGAATTAGTGTTATATAAGTTGAAATGACACTAATGTCATAATGGCCAAACTCATTATTATATAGTAAAATAATATAACAGCACACTATTCTAAATAAAAGTTATTGTCAGACGTGAATTAGTGGATTCAATATAATCATAATAAAGCATATTAATTTACTAATAAATAGTCGAATTGCATGAAGATGCAAAGAATAACATTTACTATCGTTTATGTTTTGTTTTTTTTAATCTATGATCATTATTAATATTTTTATTATTTTATTAATTTATTAAAACTATCATTTTTATTATTTAAATAGCATTGTTTTCATTAGATTCTCTCGAACTTTGCTCCGAAAAGGATAATATCTTTTTTTTTTTAATTATTTGGGCATTTATAAGGATACTTTCTAATTAAAAAAATATATATGTAGTCAAGCACAATTTTAGCATAAATAAATATGTTTATATTTTTAAATTTATATAATAAGAAACAATATAATTAATCATGTTAAAGTTCCAACAAAAAATAGAAACATATATTATCGCTAAAATGGAAAGAGAGTGGATAAAAATGTTGATGATGTGTCGTAAATAAAAAAATAATTTAAAATTTTATGTTTTTTTAAAGTATTAATTCTTTAATTTGTCAAATAAGTGTTCCCAGAGTCTAAATGTATTACATCCTATGTTAGAAACAGTACCAAGCAGCTACTTTTTTCTATTTGATTCGTCCGAATTGCGTCCTCAATTGCTAACTCAATTGAACTTTAAATTCAAACGAACCAGCTAATTACGAATTATTTCTTTATTAATATTTACAGTTGATAGAAAATTCATATGCTCACAGGTCACTGTTAATTTCGAGGTTTCATCTTCAAACATATATTTTGTGAGCGGCGATATATATATATATATGTCGACAAAGAGCTGAAATTTTTAAATATATCATAATTTCAAAAAAGACAAATCAAAACAACACGATTTTCAAAAAATTTGAAATTTGACACGGCCGCATTCCGAAGGTGCGGCCATCTTTTTGTGGACCACATCTAGAGGATGCGGCCACCCCTTTTTTTTATTCAAATTGAACTGTCGCACGAGAATGAGACCAAATATATATATATATGGGCTACATCCCCTAGATGTGGCCCGCAAAAAAGTGGCTGTATCTAGACAATGCAACCGTGTCAAAATTCAAAGTTTAAGAAAAAATGGTGGTTTGATTTTTTTTTTTTTTTTGAGGTACGATACATTTAAAAATTTCAGGACAAAGAGCACTTATCCTCTTATGCAAATAATTATTAAATATTAACATAAATTTTATAACATTTTTTATTGTTGTCCACGATAAATATATTGGTAAGAAGTTTATTTATAGTTTCTAAATATATAAGTTAAAAATTCTCACACTTTATACAAAGGAGTTTGTTTGTACTCCAATTTCAACTCTGTTGAGATTCCGTAATAATTTTCTAAATATTTACTTGTTAGTTCTCTATCTTCAGTGTTGTGTCGGTGATAAACCAATGCAATGTCTTCTTCTTTGCTGAGAATAATCTCATATTTCTCTTCCGCCAGAGAGCTCAAACTCCCATCACACATACTAGGTCCAAACGTAACTCTCATGAAATTTGTTTCTTTCTATTAATTCAGATTGTAAATATATCCATCCATCACAAATAGAGATGTTGTATTGCACCATCAAACCTATCCAAAAATTTGATGCATAGACGCAGTCTCACATGATGTGATCCCTAGTTTCAATCAAATTTACCGAGTGAAGATAACAACCCGTGAGTAAATTTTAATGATAACAAATTATAGTGAAAATATACAGACATTGTTAAATTATCAAAAATTATGCTTCAAGTTTCAAAATTGTTCAAATATGCTTCAAATATTGTACTTATAAAAATAATTATAAAATTATATTTATAATATAAAATAGAGGTTGGTTACTCTATTTACATAAGCATATGATGGTATATGCTTATAAGTTATTTTTTTATTTTCAAAATCTAAAAAGTCGATCTGAATTGTTAGATGTGATTTAGATATTGAAATGTGCTTGTGGACCAAATTTTACATTTTTTTTGAATTTTTTTTATTATTTATTAAGCCATTTTAAAAATCGCTGATCCAACGGTGGGTTCTGATTTTACTGTTTTGTTAAGCCACCGTTGAATTAGTGATTTTCAAAGTGACTTAATAAATAGTAAAAAAATTCATAAAAATGTAAAATTTGGTCTCCAAGCACATTTCAATATAGAGATCACATTTAAAGGTTCAGATCGACTTTTTAGATTTTGAAAATGAAAAAATGACTTATAAGCATATACCATCATATGCTTATGTAAATAGAGTAGTTAACCTCATATAAAATAATATAAATTTATGCCTCATTCTGTAATTTCGCCTCACCGTACTTTATGTCCTAGCCTTATCCTGATTAGGGGTGTTCATCAGTTAGATTCGGTTGAAACCGAATTGAACTTGGCAAATGAAAGTTATAATTCTATTTTACAAATAGAATCGAACCGAAGTTTTATTTCGGTTTGTTCGGTTCAAACCGAAATATATTATTTTTTTATTTAAAATAATTGATTTATAATAAACTGAAGTATATTAATAAATAAACCGGAGTATTAAGAAATAAACTAAGATATTTAGAAATAAATCAAGTATTTAAAGCAATTGATTAAGAAATAAACCGAAGTAATAAACCGGGGTGGTTCCGATCAAATTCATATTATATGAAAGTTCGGTCAGTTCGGCTATTTCGGTTTTGAAAATTTTCAAACCGAACCGAAACGAACTTAAGTTATAATTTGATTTTGAAAAGCCAACCGAACCGATCCAATAAACCAAAATAACCGAACCGTTTAAACCGAACTAATTTGGTTCGGTCCAAAACCGATTAAACCGAACCGTCTGAACACCCCTAATCCTGATTCTGCAAATATTTTTCGAATGACTTTAAAATCCCTGACAATGAATTTATAAATCAATTAGAATTATCCCGTAATTTCCCTAATTAATTCTAGGTACGAAATCCATCATTGGCTAAACAATAATTTGGTTATGCCATTTTGGGCTTTGCTCTAACCGAAGCAATCGCCTTTCTTTGCGCTCATTATGGCGTTTTTAATTTGTTTTTTAGGAAAGGTTTTTATTTTATTTGTATTCTCATAACAAGAAGTGCTTGTTTGCTTCAAAACAGAACAAACTTTTTGTTGTATGTAGTCTCTCTTTCTTCCGAAATTTTTATTCATATTCTCAATTAAAAAAAAATTATAGAAGTGTTCTCCATTTTTTTCTAAATTGCCCCTACTTCTAGGGATGCACAAAAACACTCGTAATTCGTTTGAAATCAATTTGAATTCAACTCGCTAATAACTCTCAAGTCCAAACTGACTTGAGTTCATTGACTCAGTTGTCTCACGAGTTGAATCTAAGTTGCCCCCAACTTAGTTTGGAATTAACTCGATTGACTCATTAACTTGGTAAACTACGTAATGTTTTGTTAGATTTTGTATGGTAAACTCTATATTATTTAATTATGTATTCACCACTGTTTAATTATGTAAAGTTCGGTCAGTTCGGCTATTTCAGTTTTGAAAATTTTCAAACCGAACCGAACCGAAGTTATAATTCGGTTTTGAAAAGCCAACCGAACCGTTTAAACCAAACTAATTCGATTCAATCCAAAACCGATTAAACCGAACTGTTTGAACATCCCTAATCCTGATTCTGCAAATATTTTTCAAATGACTTTAAAATCCCTGACAATGAATTTATAAATCAATTAGAATTATCTCGTAATTTCCCTAATTAATGCTAGGTACGAAATCCATCATTGGCTAAACAATAATTTGGTTATGCTATTTTGGGCTTTGCTCTAACCGAAGCAATCGCCTTTGTTTGCGCTCATTATGTTGTTTTTAATTTGGCTTTTAGGAAAGGTTTTTAATTTATTTGTATTCTCATAACAAGAAGTGCTTGTTTGATTCCAAACAGAACAAACTTTTTGTTGTATGTAGTCTCTCTTTCTTTCGAAATTTTTATTCATATTCTTAATTAAAAAAAAATTATAGAAGTCTCCTCCATTTTTTTTTTCTAAACTACCCCTACTTCTAGGGGTGCACAAAAAAACTCAACTCATAACTCGTTCAGAATTAATTTGGATTCAACTCGCTAATAACTCTCGAGTCCAAACTGACTCGAGTTCATTGACTCAGTTATCTCACGAGTTGAATCTAAGTTGCTCCCAATTCAGTTAGAAATTAACTCAGTTGACTCATTGACTTGATAAACTACATAATGTTTTGTTATATTTTGTACTATATAGTAATTTGGTAAACTCTGTATTATTTAATTATGTATTTACCACTATTTAATTATGTAAAGTTTCAAATTGTGCACTATTTTGATAAACTATGTATTGTTTATTTTGTTAGACTTTGTTTTGGTAATTTTTAATTTTATAACTATGTACTATTTATGAGTCACAAATCGACTCGAATTGACTTGAGTTTTTGCGAGTTAAATCAAAGTTAGAGTTTCTGACTTGAAACTTAATTAGCAGCTCAGACTCAACTCAACTCATGAGTTTACAAGTTGAATTCCAATTGTGCTCAACTCGGACTCAACTCGGCTCATAAACAATCCTACTTACCGCTCAAAACCTGGGCGGTTCTCTTTGGAAGTCTACTGCCTAAAATCTGAGCAGTTGTTTAGGAAACCCAAATTCTGGCCTATATTATGGTTTCTCTCTCCTTCCAATCACAATTCACTCAACTCAAATAGAAGAGGAAAGTATAAAGAGAAAAGAGGAAGAAAGAAAGAAAAGGCAGGGGGGGGGGGGGGGGGGGGTGGTGGAATTCAAATACAATGCGGAAGGGGCACCTATTAGATGGGGATAGAGATATACCTCTCCCAAGTTAGACAATTTTCCGATATTCGGGCGGACTTTCAAAGCATCCATTATAGTGTTTCAAAGAAATATTCATTTTTTTTAAGAAGAGAGAAAAAGAAGGAAAGAGATAAATAACTCAATAAAAGACATAAGCAAAGAAGTTAATAGGAAAAAGAAGAAGATAAAGTAAACATTTTAAAGCTTAGGAGGGTTGGCGGGGAAACTAGCGACAACCTCCTTATCGGATCTGTTTTATTTTCCAATCAATATAATATGTGTCTGTTGAAAAGAATAGAAAGTTTCTTTTATATTTTCCTATTTTCCAACCGTTGGATTAGCATTGATTCATTGAATGCCAGATCCACTCCAAGAATTAAAAAATATAGAGTGCTCAATTGAAAAGTTTGTGTTAAATACTACCTACCTTAACACAAGACTAAGACAAATTATTTCGACCCCATGCCACCAAGTTCCTGCCGCATTAATTACAAGAGCAACCAACATTTTTTTATTGATATATTCCTTCAGTAAACACTGTTCTTTATATATTTTTTTTTATTAAAAAGGCCATAAGTTCATCTTCATTAAAAAAAAAAAACATTAACTTACATCATAATAACTCAGTTAGCTACTGCACTTTAATAAAAAGTAGCTCTGTAAACGCAAGAGCTTGCATGAAGCAACTACTCAAACTCAAAAAGAGCAGTAGACAAGCTGCTAAAAACACTGTTCTTTGTATTATTATTATTATTATTATTATTATTATTATTATTATTATTATTATTATTATTATTATTATTATTATTATTATTATTATTATTATTTTATTTATGTATATTTTCTCTCCTCTCCAAAACATCAATTTGCAGGTACCATTTTATTCAGTTGGGGTCATTATATATAACATTTATATTGCAAACTGATTGGATGTTTTGCAGCTCTTCTCAGATGTTATCTGGTACTTAAAAAATGATATTATTTTCTTATATATACATCACAATGCTCCCCAATTAACCATTGTTTGTCATTTAGAATTCCTTGCCTCCTGTCCCCATCAAAAGATGATAGTTTATCAGATTATACCTTTAATTTTGTTCTCTTCTTAGATATTGAATTGACCTGCTTAACAGATTCATTTTTAGTACTATTAACTGTTTTATCACATTATGCATAAAGTTTCCACATTGATGTCACTGCTTAACATAATTAAATACTGATTTTAATGTTATTCATTTGATGGTACGTGTTGTTCTTTTTCTTTTCTTCTCTTTATCAAATCCTTTATTAATTTGGTTAAATACATACATATTTATTTATTTTGAAATAATTAGCAAACTTAATTATGTCTAATGAAATTAAAATTCTGGCCAAACGTTATAAAGTTGGTATCGTTATTGGTCGTGTGTTGCAATCCGGCTAAACCTAATGTCATGATATATATTATATAGCAACAAACAAAACAACCCATCATATGTATATAGCATTATTTAATGTATATATACAGTGTTTACAATCAAGAGAAATTGATGACCTGACATGATAGGCTGATAGTCAAAAGAAAAGAGGAAAACCGTGGGAAACCGTGGGAAACCTTTTTCTTTCTCTTAACACCAATGTTAATTAGACATTCCACAAAACTGGTTTAGTTTCTCAATACATACATTCAGACAGTCGTATGCTTTCGGGTCCAATCAATAATTTATTTTGTACTTGAACTATTTTTACTAGCAAATGGTAGTCGCATATAATTCGCATTCTAAATATATGTGTGCTTCAGATAGTTTTATTGTCCAACTTTTAGAAACTAAGACGACAGTGTTATCTTTTTTAGTGTTTTTAATTAAAAAAAAAACTAATTGTAGCAATTTTATATATTTTCAGGTCTGAAACGTCAAGCCATGTACAAACACATACAACCATTATAACAAATCATATTGTCTTATGATAAATAGCTCATATTGTATCTATTTTTGAAAAAAAATAAAAATTTTAAGTTATTTAATAATTGTTATTCAAAAAGAATTCTCAAAATAGATACAACTTTTTATAAATTAAATGTCCTAGAAGGATTATAATATTTTCTAGATTACATAGAAGTGACTTTTGAACCGGGATCAATAACTCAGAATCTAAGCATTTTTATTTTTGTCCAATAACACATAAAGAGATATATTAATTTTTCTTACAGCCGCGAAAAATCCGGCCTGAAAAATATTGATCCGGGTTATTTGTTGCAGTCTTTCTAATAAATCAAATTATATTGTATTACATCTATTTCTAAAGAAATATATTCAACATTTCTAATATTTCAATAAAAAAAATAAAAAATTTCTGTTTTTTTAAAAAAAAAACTTATAAAAAAAAAAAAAAAAAAAAAAAAAGTGGACCGCCCACTATACGGGCGGTTTGGTGTTGATATTGGCCCGCTCCGCTTCCAAGCGGTTAGGGCATTAATAAAAAAAAAAAAAAAACGAGGTTATTTTTAAAATTATCTATTTTTTTTGGGATATTAATAAAAATGGCCGTGATAAATAGCTCATAACTGTAATAGCTGCATGACCACTATTTTTACATAATAAATTTAATAACAAAAAAATTTTCTAATGTTCGGTCCGTGTTAGAAATTTTGTTCTATACGTACAATCTAAAAAGTATAATAAAAGTTCTTTTTAATAATAGACCAACATAAAAGAGGAGAGAGTGATAAAGTTTTGTTCTAATTAATTATCAGAAACTTATTAATATTTAAGTATCCATCATTATATATTAAATTTTAATGTCTCTCTAGATCTAAAGTTGTTGCATTGTCAAAATTCTTTGAGGTTAAAATTTGTGTTCCTCTTCTAATATCTCATGTATGCTTTCAAATTCTAATTGTTCTAGTCATATGAGTATGTAATGAGTATTAAATACCTATTGGAAAGAAAATTAATTTGCGTAAGTATATTTTTCTTTTATATTGTTTTTGTATTGTTTTATACAATATAAAAAATTCATTGTAGTTTATATATCGTTTTCGCCCACGATCACTGTCATCTGCGCTAGCTTTTTTTTATATATAAAAGACTTCCATTTTAGTTAAAAATCTGGAGTTTTAAATCAAATTACGGAATAGATGAATAATTAAAATATTCCACCGTGGGTAGGAGTGGGTACTGAGTCATCGGATGGGGTCCCACATCCAGTCTTTCATACAAGCAATCGTAGGGTACACCGTCCTTTTCGAATCACGTAGCGATCATGATGGACGGCCTTTAAAGTGCCACGTGTCCACCTCCGATGCCCGCGTGCGCCAGACTGTCGGTGCCTCTTCAGGTACAACGTCGCATGCTGCTGCGACGATGTCCTCAAAACGACAAATTCTACCGGTACGGGCCCTATGTGTCAGAGATCCAGCCTTGCGAGCGGGTCGGGTTCAGTGCCCGCCAGGCCGTGACTTACGACCGACACTGCCGCTTCTGTTGGGATTATGTCATTGTTCCTTGGTTAAGATATTGGATTATTGGGTCATATTCTCTCCATTTATGGAAGTACTGGAGATAACGTTTCTTTATCAAAAGTATTATTTACGGCTACTTCACCAAATATACAACTGTTTCTTATTTTTGTTATTTTTTCCTTTGGAGGTGATCCTCCCTGTATTCATTTTTAGGTAAAAGAAGGATCAAAACAACCGGTTTTTGTGGTTTTTCCATTTTTTGTATAGCGTGACAACAACTTTTTCTATTTTTGTAATATGATCTTGATAAGTACCGCTCAATCAAATTTGAACACAAGAATTGATCTTACAACTGGCACGGTGTGACATACTGCGTAATCGACACACTTCTCTCTGACAGATGATTGTATAATTCTTTATACTGTATCGAAAATGTTGCAAATTTGTCGACAAAGTACAAAAGTACTTAATTTGATACGAGTTTAGTTGGTTTTTAATTTCTTTTGTTTCAATGGTGAGTACATGAGTCCTTCAAATCGAGAATTTTTTCTTTATAGATACCTTGAATTTTATGTATAGATGAATCGAAAAAATTTCTTCCGATCTAAAAGGTATGCTTGGATTCTCTGTGGCCATGGACAATTGTACAGCAACATTACAGAATGAGAAGTGGGATCCACTTATCATATGCCACAGAGGATCCGAGATAACCGGAAAAAAAAAAAAAACATTCTGGATCGGAAATTTTTCCGGTTCAAAGTTTTTGGAGCTTGAAAAATTTCCTGAGTCCATCTATGCATGAAGTTTTCCATATATTCTTTCTATTTTTCTGTATTATTTTATAATACTTTCTATAAATAAAAATGCTCCTTGAAATCCGGTGAGGTAACAGGAGATTTGAGAAACATTGGATCAAACGAATGAAACATTAAGTCGCACCATGTGATGGTCTGGTGCAAAGTGAGCATTATTGCCTTATTGGTAACATGTTTAAATTAATGTATTGGGATTCTTTGAAGCATATACCAATTCCATTGTTAGAGTTCGCACCTGTTGCTATAGGCTATAGCGTGCGCTGGCATCCAGCCGTTCTAGGAATGATATTATGAAATAGAAGTACGTTTGTAATGAAATTATGATGATGATTTGTAAGAAATATCTGAAGAATAGTAATACACTCATATGATGAGGACCCTTTTTAGTTTGAGCAAAGAATCAAAATTCTCAAATTTTCTGTGTCATAGATGCTGAATCTTAATTTAACATACGATCTTCACATAAAAAGTAGAGTAAAGATGTTGTCCCCCTTGAATCTGTCTTCTATCTGTCCCTCTAACAACCTTCCTTTTTTGTTTTCCCACGTGGTCAAAATTCACAATTTTCAACCTTCCTTTTTTTTCATCCTAACAACCTTTCTTTTTTGTCCCAATCTGAACAGGTGTGAATATTATTAGTGTCAGATATTAATATTGTTAGTGTCATATGTGAATACTTCATTAGTTAGATATGAATAGTTATATATATGAATATTTCATTTGTTAGATATTGAATACTTCATTAGTTATATATGAATACTTCGTAATCGTCAGTATGAATACTTCTTGGAAGAAATAGGGTGAGAGAGATGAATCTAACTTTGAATTTTGAATTGTATAAATTATTTTAAACATGTATGAATACTTTGTAATCGTCAGAATGAATACTTCATTTGTTTAGATATGAATACTTCTGTATTTAGATATGAATAATATATAGATTCGCTGTAGTGGTCCCCAATCCAGACTGTCACAAGACGTCAGCGGTCCCCCTGGTTGTTACTGGTCCCCTCCAACTTGTGTTTACATATGACGAATGGTTCTAATGATAAGTATGAATACTACAAATTCGTAGGTATGAATACTATACGTTTTGACTATTAATAAAATAGCATTAATCTTGCTCTTTGGTGGTAGTTAGCACGTTTTAACTTTTTTTTTTTTCTTTTAGTGCGGGGGACAGATAGGGTACTGAAGTAGGAGGACTGTTAGTTGATCCCTAAAAAGTAATATATTAATTAGTGAATTAGATGTGGTTCTCTTATTAAAGTACTAAATATGTTTACGGGGAAATAGAAGAGAGGGAAAAGGTGACTAACCTCCTCCTATGTATAAATTAAACATTTATAATTTTATCTATTAAATTTTATAATTTTTACATATCTTTCGGTTATCTTTAAAATGAAGATACACTATATATACTAATTAAATTATTGGATATTTGTATTGACTTGCGTGCTAGTGCAATGATTAGATGGACTAATAGTGGATGACAAAATCATGTTGAAGTTGATCAACTCAGTTCAATTAGTAAGAAACCTCTCGTTTTGCTTTCTGTTAATAACGGTTTAGTACTCAGTGCGTTATGGAAGAGATGTTGTAGAAGCTGCAATTAAGCAAGTTAGAATGATGTAACAGTGCATTTTACTTTTTAGGAGTTTGTAATTATTGTTGGAATTTTTTTAGATTTGTAGTTGTAAGCACATTTATTTTAAAATGTTTTGATAGTCTCGATCGGTTAAGTTTTTCAAAAAAGACATTTTAGTACTAATATAATAGAAGAATAATTCCTTTTTAGTGGTGTAAACGGACTGGATTAACAAAGGATACAACAGAAGGATTTGTTATTCTTTTTTATTATCCAACTAGGATGCATGTTACCTTGAAATATACATGTTACTAATAAAACTAAGCAAGCATGCATTGATAGCGTGAGGCTATGGTACTACGCATAGCGTAGATTTGTCTATACTGTATATTAATATATATTTTTATTTTCAAAGTTTAAATAGTCGATATGAATTGTTCAACATGATTTTCATATGATAATATAATTTGCAGATTAAATTTTATATTTTTTAAAATCTTTTATTATTTTTTTAGATATGTAGAAAATCACTATTTTTGAATAATCTATAATCTTTAGATCAAATGATTTTCTATCTATCAAAAAAAGAGGAGAATTCAAATGCCTTTATTTTTTTGTGCCTCTATCATACTTCTACTTTTAAATTTTCTAATAATAAAAATTCTAAAACTTATATGTTAAAATGAGACAGTCAGATGCGATCTATACTATTTTTTACATGCACATAAGAAATTATTAATTTTGATTTTATATTTATATGAATCAATAAGTTGAAAAATTATCATCCAAAAATGTTCTGTATAAGTTTATTTTTGCAAACTCTTGATAATAATCAAAATAATGTTGAAATGTTATATGCTTAATTTTACATGTGCATAGGACAAATGATATGACTCATATGTAACTATTTTATTTTGTCATTTAAGTTTGAAATTTTAAATTATTAAAGTATAAAAAGAGGTGCAAAAAATGAAGATATTTGAGCCTTCTCATTAAAAAATAAAAATGATTTTTTTTTTTGGTAAAAGTTGTAAAAGTTGATTTACACATACATTTTCATATGGAGATTACGTTAAATAATTTTGATTGATTGTTAGACCTTTCTTTTTTGAAATCATGGGTTGGAGGTCAAGCCACCTGATACATTTTCAAACTTCTATGTATATTGTAGAAGATTTTCTCACTTGTGGGTCACATGGGAGCCATGTGTCTTTGCCACTAGACCAAAAGTAAGTTCTTGATTGTTAGACTTTTAAAAGTAAAAATATTAATTTATGATACATACCAATTTGCTTCAAATATAGTATCATAGTCTATATATTATCAATTCCGTTTCCTATACTTATGCCTGCCATAAATAAATAAAATAATAAGAAACAATTCACAAATATTAATATGCATTTATCATTAGGGCTGTCAAAAAAGTTTGCGGCTCGTCTCTAGCTCGCTTGATAGTGAACCGAGCTGTTAATGAGCCAGTTCGGCTCAGGCTTGGGCCAAAATAAACAGGCTAAGTTAGGGGTCAGCTCGGCTCATTAAGCTACAGTGAATTTGTTGCACTTAGGGGCACCTATAATTGAACAAAAACTGAAAATAAATTGCAATTGAAAGTAAATAGATGAGTTTAGAGAAATTGACACGCGGGATGATAACGGAGTTCGGCAAAACAATGGCCTACGTCTCCGGGGCATCGCAACCTCTTTCTAGGTGCGCCTTTCTATTACCCAATATGAAAGGATTACAATTGTGAACCGTGAGCCCTTACAAAATGGGAAGTCATGGCCAACGAGAGATGAGTGCCGGCGAGCCCTTACAACCAAGGGAAGTCACACGAGCAACTCGAGGTTTGAGCCGGCAAGCCC